>VUQI01055278.1:0-18157 GCA_015106735.1 Paratilapia polleni | reverse complement strand
CCTAACACTGCACATCAACCTGAACACACCATCCCCACCATGAAACATGGTGGTGGCAGCATCATGCTGTGGGGATGCTTTTCTTCAGCAGGGACAGGGAAGCTGGTCAGAGTTGATGGGAAGATGGATGGAGCTAAATACAGGGCAATCCTGGAAGAAAACCTGTTAGAGGCTGCAAAAGACTTGAGACTGCGACAGAGGTTCACCTTCCAGCAGGACAACGACCCTAAACATACAGCCAGAGCTACAATGTAATGGTTTAGATCAAAGCATATTCATGTGTTAGAATGGCCCAGTCAAAGTCCAGATCTAAATCCTATTGAGAATCTGTGGCAAGGCTTGAAAATTTCTGTTCACAGACACTTTCCATCCAATCTGACTGAACTGGAGCTATTTTCAAAGAAGAATGGGCAAAAATTGCAGTCTCTAAATGTGCAAAGCTGGTAGAGACATACCCCAAAAGACTTGTAGCTGTAAAATTTTGAACACCATGTATCATTTTCCTTCCACTTCACAAGTATGTGCTACTTTGCGTTGGTCTATCACATAAATTTCCAGTAAAATACATGTAAGTTTGTGGATGTAACTTGACAAAATGTGGAAAAGTTCAAGGGGTATGAATACTTTTTCAAGGCACATTAAGTAATCATAAAAGAAGCTCAGTTTACTTAAACCTTATCTAATCTTAATCTCTTGATTGAACACAAACCTTTAAAATCAGTAGAGAATACATTGACACCCTCAACATCCACTGAATAGAGTCCGGCATCTTCTGCACCTAGTTTTTTAATTGTGAATATGTATTTTTTGCCAACTTGCTTCAAACTATGCTTCATCTCTTCACCCTCTTCTTTGGTGAATGGAACCATGACACCATCCTGCAGAATTTAAAGACATGTTAGCATTTTGATAATAGATTTAAAAGGAAAGAAGATAAGCAAGCCAAAGCATGAATGAATAGTATTTCTTACCTTGTACAGGTAAATTTTGCTGCTAGGATCCTTGAGGTCCATATCCAACTCAATTGTAGCACAGTCATCATCTTGGACCTCAATAGGCTTTAAACTGCTGATATGTGTAATAAACTATGACAGAGATATACAGGTAAATTTGAAAATTATAATATTGGTGATGTGACTGCATAAACCACAGCAAATATAAAGAAAACAAAACAGACCTGAGTAAATAATAAAAGTATGTTGTTGGAGAGGCTTATAAATGAGTAAAACAAAGCCAGTTGGCTGTACCTCTGCAATCTCCTCTTCTCGTTCTTTTTTCATTTCATTAAGTTTCTTCAGCATTCCACGGAAGTCTGTGATACCATAATCGGCACAGATCCGCTCATAGTCTTTCTTGTCTGCACTGAGCAGAATTTCCCAGACCTTCTCCTCTGGCTCCATTGGCTTTTCCTCACGTGTTCCATCCGGATTACTGTATTGAGGAACAGTATTGAGGTCCACACACCAATGTAATTTTACTGAAACAGTTACTCATGCTGTCAGAGAATCACTGTAGGATTCATAGGCATAAAAAGTACAAAAATTAAGAATACAAATGAAGTTCACAATCTACAAAAAACTCACCGTTTTTTGAGTTTTTTTCTGAAGTCTGTTATTTCTGAGGAGCCATAAAGAAAAACACAAGTCTTTCACTGAATATATAAATGACATATAATGGGAAAGAAGAACACAACGTGTCTTCATAAGTTGCTGGACTCTCAAATGGTGTATTAATTACTGTGGTGGAGAGTGCTGCTGTTTTATTGATATAAAGTTCATGTAATATCTTGATTAAAGTTTTCTTAATCGTAAAACAATAAAGTGTAAGCTGTGTTTATGGATAATGGAGGAGAGTGTCCAATTGTATTTGATTGCCCATTTGAAACAATGTTTTACAGTGTCTTCTTAATAATACTCCGACCAGAGGAAGCTGTAGTAACGAAAGCACAACATAGCCTCATAACAGCAGGCTTCTGGTAGCTGAGGTTAATATTTCTCATTTACTTTAAAAAAGATCCATTGATGTGTTAAGTGTCAGTGCACAGTGACACTGTGCTGATGTGATAGATGCACCATGACAGGCAGATTTTTCCAAATAATTCCAATTAATGGATAAAATGTCAGCTTGCAATGAAAATTTATGGGCAAGTGATGTAGCAGTAAAATTGAGCTGCTTTATCATACTAAATAGTAGATTTGAAGAAAACCCATCAACCTTCATTTATCTTGGTTGGCTGACCAGTTCTCCAAATGTCTTGTGTAAAAAATATAATAAATGTATTTTTAATTACATTCCTAGTTTGTTTGTCTTTGAGTGTAAATAGTTTATTTTCTGGAAAATGTGTTAAAAGCACTTTTAAAAAAAAAAATGTTGCCTTTAAAATAGTATGCCCTTATCTAATAACAAACACTAAATGCTTTAAAGAAAGCATACACCAGCAAGTTTGGAGTGCAAATGTCTATGAACTCTCACCTTCTACTTGTGCCTTTTGGAGTTCCTTGGTCTTAGAAAATCCAACTGTGAACAATCATACAAAGCCATTTTTTAATTGTTTTCTTAATTCATCACAAATATAACAATTGCTGTAATATGTAATTCAACTTTTATCTAACACATCTGAATGAGTATTTCAGGGAATAATAAGAATCCTACCTTCAATAACATTTAAAACAACAGTGCAAACAGCCCTTCCATATTCATTTGTTGCAAAACACTTGTAGGTGTCAGCATCCTCTGGAGCAACTTTAGGGAACTAATGAAATGCAAAAAGAGTTGATTTCATTTTTATTATGTTTGAATGCATATTAAGTTTTGTTACTTATGTCAGATCACCATCATTTGTACCTTGTAGTGCTATTGTGAAACTTACCTCAAGGGTGTGTTCTTGAGTTGCCTCATCATACTTTTGCATGCACACAGCAGGGTGAAAAAGTATTTCTCCGTTTGCTCTGGTCCATGTTACAGTAGGAGTTGGGGTTCCCACTACTTTGGCTTTAAAGAATGCAAATTTACCTATAATAGAACAAATTGAGAAATAGTTTAATATTGACAAATACATAAGCTTGATTTGAAAACCGCCACCAATTTTAGATGATTGGGTGCATTTGAGTGCACCATTGAGTGTGCTGAAATGATAGGTTTGAGGCTTATCCTAGTTTTCATCATGTTGTGAAATTTAACTGTACCACAGATACGTCTGGCCATGTATATTTGACATACAGTTATTTTGGGATATTACTGACTGAATACGTAAAACCTTTTATTTCTAAGGTTTTACGTATTGGGACATAATAAAAAAAAAAATCATCTGGTCCTTAGCAGGTCTTAAAATTATGTAAATAGATCCTCAGATGAACAACAACACATGACTAATTACACCGTGTCTATTGTAGTGCGGCTGGGCTGGGTTCAGAGCTTTTTTTTCTTTCTGCTCTAACCTCTTTTTTATTAGTCTCGGGTAGAGTTGCTGGGCTGGATTCTTTTGTTTGGTTTGCCCTGGGGTGCAGTTTCTCTGCCAGAGCCATCCTTCCTACACCTGCTCTGCATCAAGTATCAAGTAATCAAGTGATGGGTATTTCAACGCTAGAGGTTGCCACAGTTCTCCGCCAGATCATTGTCACCAGCATGGTGATAGTCAGGCCACCTTCGCAAACTGTTGCCCGTGACAGTCTGCGTTCGCTAACTCAGTCTCTTCTTGCTTCCTCTTGTTGCCCATCCAGCGTTCCTAGAGAAAACCTGCTTACCTGGAAGAATACTTACCTCTTGCCTCTGGAAACCTCCAGTAGAACTTACCTTCTCCATTGCTTGCTCTCTGTAACCTGCCAAAGGAAGGACTTGCCTGTTTACCTGCCTGCCTACTCTCCACCTGTAGCCTTTGCCTGTTTTTGGAAAACTGCCCGCCGCCCAAGTACTGCTCCTAAGTCAGTGACCACCAACCCTTCAAGTAAGACTGTTGCAAATTATCAAAATTCACATTGTGAACAGCATTCACCTCCTGGACTCCCATCAACTCTCCTCTCCTCCCTGGCAGGAGCTCCTGAGTGTGTACCGGTAGTGCAGCTGAACTCCCCGGTCACCAACCATGTATCAGAAAATAATCAATTTCTCAACAATAAACACTTTAACTTTGCCAACTCTCACTTGAGTCTGCTCTTTGGGTTTGCATTAAGCTAATCTATGGCAGTGTCATTATTTATTTAACAAAAGCTAAGCCAAAATGCAGAAGCAGTGTTTGAAAAAGCAAGTACGCCCCTACTGCTTCCATAGGAATTAAGAGGGTAAGTAACAGCTAGCTGCTGCTAAACAAATGCACAGCAAGTGTGACCACCTCTGTTAAAGCATAGGTTTTGGCAGTTTGCTGGTCTGGAGCATTCAGGTGTGTGTTAACACAATGGCAAGGAGGAAAGACAACAGCAATCTAAGAGAAACAATTGTTGCTGCCCATCAATCTGGCAAGGGTTATAATGTAATTTACAAACAATTTGAAGTCCATCATTCTACAGCAAGAAAGATTATTCACAAGTGGAAAAATTCAAGGCAGTTGCCAGTCTTCCCAGGAGTGGACGTCCCAACAAATCCACCCCGAAAGTCAGACTGTGCAATGCACAGAGAAATTGCAAAAATACCAAGAGCTACATCTGACTCAGATAGCATGTTAAATGTTAAAGTTTATGACAGTACAATTAGAAAAAGTCTGAACAAGTATGGATGGAAGGGTTGCCAGGAGACAGCCTCTCCTCTCTAAAAAGAACATTGAAACACAGTTGCATCTGAAAAAAACAAAAAACTTCTGGAATAATGTCCGATGGACAGACGAGACCAAAGCGGAGATGTTTGGCCATAATGAACAGCACCACGTTTGGAGAAAACCAAATACAACATATCAGCAAAAACACCTTATACCAACTATCAATCACGGTGGTGGTGGGTGATTATTGAGGTTTGTTTTGCTGGTCACTTTGCATAGAGTCAACCATGAACTCCTCTTTATATCAAAGTATTCTAGCATCAAATGTGAGGCCATCTGTCTGACAGCTAAATCTTGGCTGAAACTGGGTCATGCAACAGGACAATCATCCCAAGCACACCATCAAATCTGCAGCAGAATGGCTGAAAAAGAAAAGAATCAAGATGTTGTAGTGGCCCAGTCAAAGTTCAGACCTCAATCTGATTGAAATGCTGTGGCGGGACATGAATGCCTAAATGCATAAATGAATGCCACACTTCTCAATGAAGTGAAGCAATGTTGTAAAGGAGAGTGGGCCAAAGTTCCTCCATTACGATGTGCAGGACTGATAAAGTCATACACAAAATAATTACTTTAAGTCATTGCTGCTAAAGATGATTCTACAGGTTATTGAATCGCTGGGTGTACTTGGTTTTTCACTCATTGCTTCTGCATTTTGGTTTAGGTTTTGTTAAATAAATAATGACACGGTGTAATATGTCATCTTGTTGTTTATCTGAAGTTGCATTTACCTAATTTTAAGACCTGCTAGGGACTGCATGATTTTTTTTCTTTTCTTTTTTTTTTAAACCATGTCCTACTTTCTTTTTCACATGACTGTACAAGGTAGTCAGTAGCATTCTGTAACCTAGATAAGAATATGCAGTACCTATGTTTCTTTCGTAGTATAGTAGCTAGAATGTCAGGTTCCTCAAAACTGTATTAAGTGCTTATCCAGCTTAAGCATAAAACACAGAGATGGGATACCTCAAAAACCTGATAACAACCATGATGGTCACATGCATGTAAATAGTTTCACTGATTGGAATTCATCTTTGTCATCTGTTTAGTAGATGCTGTTGTTAAAGTGGCTTAAATTTCATCGCCTGTATACACAGACACTGGGAACAATTAGGACTTGACAGTCTTCCTCACTTTGTGTAGACAGGAGGCTTAAACCATTAACTGTACTTACCACCTAAACTACCTCGCTTCTGTGTGTAGGTGATAATGTATGCATTTCATCAATGCCTTTCACCTTGATGCTTTGAATCTGTACATTGTCAGTTGAGACTTAGGGAACTGTGCAGCACACATTTTTTCAAGAATTGTGAAGCCCTTGAATCCATTGATCGAAAACATGAGACTTACCCTCTTGAATAGTCAGAGCAATGGGTTTCCGGGTGAAATCTGGAGTTGTCATTCCTTCTGGAAGTTCCTCCATAAACTGTGTTATCATGACACCAGGCACTTTTGACTTCTTCTTGATGCCTAATCAAATCAAGGCATATAAACAGTTAGACAAGCTTAATATTTTTAGGGGACCAGGTAAATACAGATGCATGTGATGCAGAGTGAGGAGATGTTAGGGCACAGTTAGAGAAATTTATTTTTATAGTATGATGACTTAAAACATTTAAATAAATAATAAATAAAAAAAATAATGACAGATGTCTGATAAATCACCTCTGTAAATCTATAAAGTCATCATGTTTTAATGGAAAAAACTGCATGTTTAAAGAAAGGCTAAGACTGTATTCAGATACAAATTTGAAACCCAGACAAGTTAACCAGGAAACAGGTCAATGTCAATTTCAAACACAGTCGCATTCAAACATATGGTTCAAGGGTTTATCTGAAGAGAGTGCAGTTCTGATGTGAAAATGCCACAGTACCAGATCAAATTTAAACCACCACATGACAAAATAGCTAAGAAAAGGTGAATTATAGAGGATTATCTACCATTTTCCTTTACAAACTGCAAGTGCTTATTTTCTAAAGCAAAGGAATAATACTCTACTAGGCAGCTCAGTTGGAAATGAAATATCACTCTGTCAGCTGGGGTAGTTTAACATTGCTGAAGGTTTGAATTTGCTCTTTTTTTGTCATAAACATCAATGTTTATGTTCTGGAAAATGTGAGTGGAATCTTTGAAGTAATGTTAATTAGAATATGGGACAAGTCATACTTAAGATGGTTAAGAGTTATTTCTTGTCAACCTAGGGAGAAATGTATTGCACTGTCTAGTTTTAAAAACTGAATTTGAATTTGAAATTCGCTAAAATATAATTTACAGTAAATTTGGAAGATTCTACTTTTATTATTCTTAGCACAGTTCAGTCTAAATTTATGAGTACCAGAGAAGGTAAAACTGTTAGAGTATTGATATGAACTAATCCTCAGCAATCTTGAAGAGTTCTTCACTGAATGCTGATCACAAAGGTAAAGCTGGCCCAGGGATCCCTGGTCTTTCATTATTTTCACCTTGCATGAAAGACCTGTAATGGGCAGAGTATTAGCTACAGAATGTTTAAATTTTAAAAAAGAATATGAGAGCAGAGTGCCCCAGCATTTTGCAGTCTGAAGCACATTGGAGGTAAATTGCTTACGGCAGGAGTTACTGAACAGTATGTACAATTTTGTATGCTGCACAGCAGTGATAACATTACACTCATTTTGCTGCTGTTAACAAGCTGAACGTTCACACTGTGGAATTCTGAGGATGATGCTGACATCAATAAAAACAACGTGTGCATGGAAATATTGATCAGCCTTTAAATATAGGACAGCAATTAGAACGGCATGTTTTAAGCCAGGCATCAATGTCATGGGTCAGTTTTCAGAAAATATTTTATAAAATATAATTAGCTTGAATTTGGTGCAAAAAGATTCATAAGGCTAATTCTGTCATTCTGAAGCAGATTTAACAATACTTATGTGCTGTGTAAAATGTATCTATTATATCTGAGTTATCTTAGATCTACATTTCCTATCATCTCATCCGTGATATCTCATTTTTCAGGCTTACATGGCTGCTATTACTGAAAAGTTGAAATGACTGTAGCTGAAAATAACTTCACTGCTCCTGCCATATATCTAATACAGTTGCACTAGAAGTCCCCCTATTTTGTTTGAGCTGTCTACCAAACACAATTCTTATGGAAGAATATTTCTTTTATGTTGCTGCTTTACTTTTGTGTGAATTTTGCTTGTGCATCACATTTAATTAGTGGCCAAATGTACCATCTGCATTTAATATCTTTGTCACACAGTGTTTACTGAAAAGCTGCAAAGCAAACTCACAGAAGATATTCCACTTCCTTTTTAAAAAAACAAAACAAAACCTGACCACCTTTAAAACTTATTAAGTAGTTATACCCTGCACCCTTCCACCCTGTGGTTTAATGCAGTGTTTATCCTCTTGTTTATGTCTCTTTCCTTTTATCTTGTTTCATTTTTTCTAGGTTTTTAAATTAATATTTTTCCCTTTTTGTGTCTTTATGTCTTTTTGTATGAATAATACTCCATAAGTACACTTGGCTTGTCTTGGCAAATAAATAAATGAATAAAAGAATGAATGATATGAATGAATGAAGAGTCCATTCAGGTGGCCTTTCAAAACCTGCTCACTTTCCAGCATGTTCTTCCTATTTTTGTGAGATGTTTTTATTCTCAACAGTGCAGTTTCAGCCTTTTGCCAGGTTAGAATGATAGGACTCAATAATATCTTTCTTGTTCAATTTGTAGCTAAGTAACTAATGCTGAACTCTTCTCATTTGGTACTGTCCCACTGTAGTTAGACTGTGGCACTACAGTCCATTTTACAGAGGAGGTTTAGTGAAAAACAAGTTTTTTTGTTTGTTTGCTTGTTTGTTTGTTTTTTTGTATTTTAACCCTCCCTAATAACAAATCTGGAAAATGTTCCTGAATCCTGCTATTTATTTATTCATTCCGTTTTTAAATCCCCCGTGTCTCGCAGGAAAATGGGTTTACACCTTTTTAAGTTTAAGTTTCATATAGTGAAAAAATTTCAAAATTCTGTTTTAGTTTGTCAGTGTCATCACTGCTTTACTTGTTTTGATATATCATTTTTGATACATCAGTCAACTAACTACAGTACCGTGAAAAGGTATTTGCCCCCTTCCTGATTTCTTAGCTTTTTGCATATTTTATGCACTTAAATGTTTCAGATCAACAAATTTTAATATTAGACAAAGATAACCCGAGCAAATATAAAATTTGGTTTTTAAATGATGATTTCATTTATTAAGGGTAAAAAAGCTATCTAAACCTATCTGGCTCTCTGTGAAAAAGTAATTCTCCCCTAAACCTAATAAGTGGTTGTGCCACCCTTGGCAGCAAGAACTGCAATCAAGTGCTTGCGATAACTGGCAACGAGTCTTTCACATCGCTGTGGAGGAATTTTGGCCTACTCTTCTTTGTGGAATTGTTTTAATTCAGCCACACTGGAGGGTTTTCGAGCATGAATGACCTGTTTAAGGTCATCCCACAGCATCTCAATTGAATTTAAGTCCGGACTTTGACTAGGCCACTCCAAAACCTTCATTTTGGTTTTTTTTGAGCCATTCAGAGGTGGACTTGCTGGTGTATTTCATTATCCTGCTGCATAACCCAAGTGCGCTTGAGCTTCAGGGCATGAACTGATGGCCGGACATTCTCCTTCAGGATTTTCTGGTAGAGAGCAGAATTCATGGTTCCTTCAATTACGGCAAGTCGTTCAGGTGCTGAAGCATTAAGGCAGCCCCAGACCATCACACTACCACCACCATGTTTGACTGTTGCTATGATGCCCTTTTTATGAAATGCTGTGTTAATTTAATGCCAGATGTAACAGGATGCAAACCTTCCAAAAGGTTTTTTCTCACCAGTCCACAGAAAATTTTCCCAAAATTCTTGGGGATCATCAAGATATTTTTTGACAAATGTGAGACGAGCCTTTGTGTTCTTTTTGGTCAGCAGTGGTTTTCTCCTTGGAACTCTCCCATGGATGCCATTTTTGCCCAGTCTCTTTCTTATTGTTGAATCATGAACACTGACCTTAACTAAGGCAAGTGAGGCCTGTAGTTCTTTAGATGTTGTTCTGGGGTCTTTTGTGACCTCTCAAATGAGTCGTTGATGCACTCTTGGAGTAATTTTGGTAGCCCGGCCACTCCTGGGAAGGTTCACCACTGCTCCAAGTTTTCTCCATTTGTGGATAATGGCTGTCACCATGATTTAATGAGATCCCAAATCCTTAGAAATGGCTTTGTAACCCTTCCCAGACTAATAGATGTTACTGACATTGTTTCTCATCTGTTTTTGAGTTTTGTTTTGTTTTTTTAGATTGTGGCATGGTGTGTTGCTTTTTGAGAGCTTTTAGCCTACTTCACTTTGTCAGACAGGTTCTTTTTAAGTGATTTCTTGATTCAACAGGTCTGGCAGGTCTGGTAATCAGGCCTGGGTGTGGCAATGGGAAATTGAGCTCAGCTTTCCAAAAAATGTGGTTAATCCCAGTCAATTCATGATTTAACATCATTTTTCTTGATGATCTGAAACATTTAAGTGTGACAAATATGCAAAAAACTAAGAAATCAGGAAGGGAGCAAATGCTTTTCATGGCTCTGTATGTAAGGATATCGCCAGTAATCTCTGGTTTCACATTCCAAATGAGTATAAATATTTAGCTTTCGACACAACTATGAGAAAATGTTTGTTATGCTTTCATTGGTCATGCTAATGGATTAATCAACATGACATACTGGAGACTATTGGTGAGGATGTTTGTAATGCAATTGAGAAAACTTTTGAAACTGTACCTAGTTTAGTTTAAATGTAAGTTTTTGGGTATAGTTACTATGCTTGCATTTATAATATACATGTATTAAAGTGTAGTCACTAAAGTATGTTGAGCTGTTTTAACCTTGATGCTTTGTCAACTCTCAATTACTGAAAGCTCATTATTACTGAATCAGACAATGAGATACATATCCGCTCTTTCTGCTACCATGCAACTCACCCAGGAGCTGCTTAGCCATGGAAACCCATGCCATCAAGCTCCAGGCACACAATTTTTGTGCAGATTTTAATGCCAGAGGAGGTTTGGGACTCTGCAGTTATTGAGAGAATTGCAGCGTGTTGGCAACTTTTTTACGCACTAAGCAACCAACCCCGCTCTGTAAATTTATGTGGTCTGCCACTACGTGGCTGAATTGCTGTAGTTCCTAAATGCTTCCACCAGCTGATTGTGGAACATCTAGGAGGGAACTGTTTTGTTGCCACTGTGTCATCCATTTACAGTACTACATGGCTAGGTGCTGGATTTTATACACCTGTGGCATCTATGGGATTGAAAACACTTGAATTCCGAGATTAACAGGTGTGGCCCAATACTTTTGTCCATAGTGTATAAGAAAGTACTGAGAATTGATTACCTTGACACTTCAAAGTTCTTTGACGGCAAATGGTCACATTTGAACTGAGTGAAAAAGTCAAAATATTCAAGGGAGTACAGAATGGTTCAGTTTTGTTTTCAAGAAAAATCCTGGGATATAATTTACCACCACCAAATGCATGCTGTTTGTTGTTTAACAGTAACCAAATTTACAAATTATGTTTAATCTTGATGGTTTCTGCACTTTTTAAGGGGGCACTGGGGTGGCCTGTCACGTTAGATAGATTTTAGGAGGGATTATGCCATTCCTGTACAGCAAGTTCACTTATTTAGACTGAACTGTGACAGTTTACGGGGCTAATCTGCATTTGAATATATGTTTTAAAGTGGCATTTTTCCTTTATATTACAAGCTACAGTCAATTGATGGCAATCAACCGCAGTGCCCTCTAGCAACAGCCTGCAGGTGTATTCATATGGAGGGGGTTGAAAATGTCACAATGAAATGCATCTGTTGTGACACTGAAAGTCATATCATCCATTTTGGATGACACCTTTCAATGAGTGATGAAGACCACATCATACATGCAACTCACCCAACATGGAGTCATGCATTTACAAAAGTGAATTGTTCAAGTGATTCGATTTTCTTGTTTTTGTTTTTTGCTCGCATACCTTTGTCGTCTGGGTGAACTCCCTCAGAACCGTCGACTTAACACGCAACGTGACAGCGGGAGAGGAACAGGACAGGTAAATATTAATCCTGACAAAAGCACCATGGTGGGTTGGAACTTCGACAGGATTATTGACATAATAAACATAAAACACCACAATATACGGTATATACCCAGGAATGGGAAGCACGAACACAGACAGACCAGACTAGAATATACAGCAGACCAGAATATACAGAGACACATCGCACATCACAAATTATTAGTCACAGACAAAAAATAATACAGAATGTTAGCAATGTGTTGTTACAACTGCTGATCAGACATAGCTCCACACTTTCTTATGCATGTTCTCATAGTAGACATGTCAGGATGATTCCTGTGCAGTGCTTGAGAGAAATTATGTACAAATAGAAAAGCAATTTGTAGAAAAATCCTTTCAAATAAGTCTTCATTTTGTCTTCTATCAAACAGGGACGCAGTTTCATTTTCAATTCTCTCTTCAATTGTGGCAGCTTCAACTGTGTGTTGAATTAATCTTCTATGATCTTGTTTTGATCATCCTTGTTGCCATCAGCTGCATGCCAGTATTGTTTTTCGGGTGAATCCTGTGTATTCTTTGTCTTTGGTCATAAAAAGATATTTTTAAAATGTTTTTGTTTTTTTTTGTTTTTTGTTTTTTCTGTGATTACAGCTTGTTTGCATCTTATCTTTTGGCATCAGTGATGCCTCTGATCATTTGTTTGATCAACATCTTCATCCCAGTGGAGAAGCTAGTGATTGAAAAACTCATTGCCAGCTTCTCTTCTTAGAAAGAAAAAGAGCATCTGTTTTCTAGTTGACCCACAAAAAAATGCCTTCGCTGTCAAGGTTTCTCAAAATCTTGGACAATAGGGCAGGGATCTTATATTGACTGTTTCCATTTAAGAAAATAAGTAGCTGTGTTGCTTATCTTCTTTTTAAGTTCCTGGTGATGGCCTGTGTATTCCACGTCTTATCAAAAGATTCCTTTAAGTACTGTTTCACATGGCAGTTTTACCAGTTGCTTTCTTGTCTTGTAGGTTGGTGTTTCTTGAATGCAATGTCACATGACTATAAAGTTTAGTTGTACATTGTAGGTCAAATGGATCCTGTTCTTCTGTAAGTGAAGGTACACAGGGACAAAGCGGCAATACCAACCTTTGACTGGCTTCTTTACTTACCCGCCTGCCCAGTGGCAGTTTCATCGGTCACCTTTGACTTCTTCCACATCTTGGGTTCCTTTTGAGCTGTGCTGATTCAGAAGGTTCTGCAGCAAAAGACAGAATAGGAAAACTTTAGCACACATACAGTATGTGTGGCTCAAATGGAAATCTGCAATATGAAGTGATGTTTGCCTCAGAGTTTGAGGTGTTAGTCTTTTAACTTTGGGATTGTTTTTGCTGTTCTCATTTTGAAAATCTAAGTAGAAACCATTTAATAGAGTAATGTAATGCTTTTGGACTTCATACAATTGATTGATTGATTGATTGATTGATAATGAATTAATTCTTCAGGGTCTTCTGTTCTTTGTGCTATTCTGGAACAAGTTAGTGAGGAGGCTCAATTCTGTGTGAAGGCCATATTATCTGTTGCAGAAATCCTTGTTGTCTTACTGCTGCAAATACATATTTATGACCATCTCATGCTGCACAATTAACTGAGGACTGATACTGTGTGTGCGCGTGTCTATATATACCTCAGATGTTTTCATATTACTATATATAGTAAGATCTCTTCCCATGGTGAACAACAACGGTATTACTGGCTGAGAATTAAAGCACTGCAGTCAGAGCAACCCTGTTTCAAAAAAAGAAGTTGTAGTGTCTGGTTGTGTAGATGTTAATACAAATAAAAACAGAATGTAATAATTTTAAAATCAATTAACGCCCATTTAAATGAAAGTAGTATAAGGACAACATATTAAATTTTAAATAAAACATATGCTACTTTTTAATTTAATGCAACAACATATTTCAGAAAAGTTGCGCAGGGGCATGTGTACCATTGTGTCACATCAACTCTTTTAACAATGTACTGTGAGTGTTTGGAAACTGAAGAGATAAATTACTGTAACTATAAAAGAAAACTATTTTTTTCTTGATTGATATATTATTTTAGCTGCTCAACACTTAAGGGTTTTTTGTTTAATAACACACCAATTTTTTTCAGCAGTTGAAAGGTCTGGACTAGTGGGAAGCCAGTTTAGCACATTCTTTTACTATGGAGCCAAGCTCTTGTAATGCATCCAAAATATGGTTTGGCATTGTCTTGCTGAAATAAGCAAGTTTGTCCTTGGCTTCATATGTTGCTCCAAACCTGTAGATATCATTTGGCATTAATGGGGTCTTCATAGATGTGCATAGTACCCTTTTACATACAATCGCAGGTGCTGGTTCGTTAGTCCAGAGGATGTAGTGTCCATGACTTCCCAAAAGAATTTCAAATTCACACAGAAAATTTCCCCAATAAAATAGTACTAAACAACCTCAGACATCAATAATTTAGCACTGACTCTAACAGGGGAGAATTTGTTTGCCACAGGATAACCATTATGTGGTTTTTCATTAGATACTAGAACAGTTTTACATAAAAACATCAGGTGCAATGTAACACATGACAACCTGACATTTGTTAAACTGTCACAAGTCACAGTGCTGCACAGTTTTGAAAGATCATGCATAGGGATTTATGCCATTACTATTTTTTGTTCTTGTAAAATTTGACCCAAAGACTCATGTTAAGAGGTCTTAACCTCCTCATTGGATAGAGATTTAAAGTAGGTGTGGTTACTTATGGGTAAATAATATTATTGTCATTACTTTGTAGCTCAACATAGATTTTCAGAAGATATTGTTGATGTGAAGAGGTGAGTCCTCTTTGCATTGTGCTTTCAGATTGACTAACATTATTTTAGATATTTTTCTTGTTATCCTGGTTCAAAATGTGTTTGAACAGATTATAGTTGAACATTCTAATTACTGTTACAACATAGATGATTTCCTGCTGCATACTCATGAAGAAGCAGCCATAACCAAAATACTCAGTACTTGTAACTATTGCATGATTCTTAAAGTTATACTTGTTGTGTTATGCTCCTCTTTCAATGTGAGTCTTACAACTGTTCAGAAAGCATGTGCGCTGATCCTGTGCTAAGTCCTCTAAATATTTGAAGCCCCTGAAAATTGGTTAGGTTGGGTGAATTGAAAGGTTCTGTGTGCTGGGGGACAATCTAATAAGAGATTAACATGCTCACAAACAGCTAATCTGCCAATCTGTGGTCATTTAAGAGTGGTGCTCTCCATAAGAAGCTAAGAGCAAGTAAATACTGAAATGTATAATGTTGCTTATGTGGAGATTATCTGACACACAACTTTGATTTTGTATATTTAAAGTCAAACTGAAAATAAAACCTGCTGTCTTGGAAAATAAGTGTTTTATTTTTAGTTGTGCACATGCTCCAGCATATGTTCAGAAAGGTTCTGGGCTCCAGCAGCGATCTTGGCACTTGGTCTGTCTTGAAAATGAGCTACACAACACATATGGTAAAGCCAAAACAGCATGCAAAAGGAGACATCTTGGCAGAAGGTTCTTTTCATTAAAGGCAATGCTCTCATCTTCCCTTCCACTGAATAGTTGTCGCTGTCTTAGCTTTCATCATTTAATATTTGGCTGTGACTCGCATCTGTTTTATGAATTTTGACTTGTGGGGGAGGCGATATTCTAGACAATTTTTTTGTCAGTACATCCAGAATAAATCTGTCTTAGTCACTGTCCCAACAATTCAGGGATTTGTGCCGCAGGCTGCTTTTCAGTAAAAACTGCTGCTTAAAAAATATACAAAAAAACAAGCAAACCAAAAAAAAAAACAAAACAAAAAAAATGTAGGCAAGCTGGCTGTCACTGCAGGTAAGATAATAAGTCACCATGATTAAAATTAGAGATGGGCTATCTGAAATGCTGGACCACTGCTGCTGCAGAAAAGTATTGGTTGTTGTTCCCCCATGTGTTCCCTGTACACTTCACTGCTAATTATATATGCTCATTGTTATGTTCTTCAAATTAATTAAAAGAAAAAAATAGCGCTTGTATAAATATGATGGTTGAATTTTTTTCTTATGTAATGAAATCTATTTATTTCTTTTGTTTACAATACTGAATCCTTTGACCTCTTCCTGTGTTAACAACATGAAATGCAGTCTTAAAATCTGTAGAAATTTGTAGAGAAGACGCTTGAGAAACTTAATAGCAGATAACTAGATTACATACGTGAGAGTACACGTGACACCTACTGCAAATGACTTCACCGCTGACTACATATTCTGGAAATGGCATCTGGTAGCTTCTCAAATGTCCCTCACTGCATTTTTCTACACGTCACTGATTGCAGCTGAGGGCACAAAATGAATGCACAGCTGAAGTCACTTTCTAACACCAAAGTGAGCCTGATGACAACTCCTTTTAGTGTGAAATGAGTGTTAATGTTGCTATTTGAGCTTCCCAGTGGATTTGTTTATGTGTTCAGCTGATAAATGTGCCATTCAAAACATGTAAGAAATGCTTAGCTTATAGAATGTCATGTGTATGTTGTGATCGGTCTGTTTTCTTTTAGAACTACTAAATGCAGTGAATACAGCTGTTTTTCACTCTTTAAACACAACAGAGGTGTACTGTATGTGCACATTGTTAGAAAGATTGGTACATTATGAACTATATTTAATGTAAAAAGAAAACCTATTCTCTGCCAAAATACAGCCCACTCCCTCCATGCAGCTCCTTGAATCTCAGGTTACATATTGATTTGATACCTCATTCTAAAGTTAGTCATCACCCAACAACCTCACATCTCTGACCATACTGCTATGATCCAGCTTCCCAGATTTAAAGCTGTGAAATTCAAACTGAGAAGCTTGCATGCCTTGCTAAAGTGATTTCATGCAGCAACACCAAATCAGTGTCCTCTGTGTAATTAAGTCCTGTACAATGTTTAATGTATATCTAAATTATTAATATGGTAACATACCCTGCACCTACTGTAATTTTAGCAACTGAAATTAGATACCACATAAAAATTTTATTTTCTGCAATGGCTTTATTGCTCTTTTAGATTTCAAGCTCAATCTTTGGATAGGAAAATAGAAACATGTCCTCATGACACATGCACTTTAGCTTTTTTATTGCAACTTTATGTGCCTGTTCACAAAGTACTGACACCTTTCTGATGCAAACAGTGATGGTACACATTGCATTTATGCAGATTATGTTCCCAGCTGCAGACTTACAGAGAATAGGGTTATGTAATCCATTTCTACATTTTCTCATCCAGCCTTCATTTTTGAGGGCCACCTACCTGCTCTCAGTCCTCAGTGCTCTCAGCTCTCTTCCCTTTCAGACAGCAGTCTGGTCACACTGTGCCTTCTCCTAATTTTTTCAGTGTAATAGATCCTTCCAGCAGTGTGCAAGTCTGTGCTTGATGCTCCTCTACTGCCCAGACCCAGTGACTGCCAAAAGCTGTTTAGGCTTTTTTTGTATTTGTGGTGACTCCAAAAACACTGGAGGTTCAGTGGGTGGTGAAGCAGGGAGGTAATGTGAAGGGGGTGGGTTAAATTCCTGTTAAAGAAACATTTGTTCTCATGATCCAGATGTTTGTTTGCTTTGAAGCCTGGAATCTATAAATCTCTATCTCTGGAATGACTCAGTGAAAATAGAGAATACAAGGCTCTTAGTGCACCAAACCTTTGTGTTTTTATTTGTAATAAATATGTACATGTGAAAAACACCATATAACATAATGATGGACATAAAATAAATGGTCGTACAATTCTGCATAATTTAATTACAAACTGCAGTAGATATTACCTGAAAAGGGCCATTGCATTACACCGTAATACGTGAAAGAAAACTGCTGGATATTTTCTTACTTCATAACCTAATTTTAGCATTCACCAGAAGCAATCCATTTTTGACAGCTGGGACATAGTAATTATCATCCTGCCAACTTTAATTAACAAAATAAGGACTATCTAAATGGCCAATATTGATTTGACAAACTGGGGGAGAAATATATATTGATGATGATGTTAATGGATAAAGTCTGACATCCAGGTAGGGTTGTTTTGGCACATTAGAGTTTGAAAAGCATCATCATGTAATATTCAACAATAGGTTTACTATGAATGTGTTTTTGTGTTTTTAAATAGCACCTACTGAAGGAAGGTGCTACATCTAAGTCAAGATTGAAGGCTGCAGCTATAAATGATTTTGTGCCATGGCTTTTAATACACACTAGGATATTGTAGATGCATGTCATGTTTAGAGTTGTGGTATTATTTTAAGATGTGCTGTAGAA
>VUQI01055275.1:0-10163 GCA_015106735.1 Paratilapia polleni | reverse complement strand
TTTAATGATGATTTCATTTAATGGAAAAAAAGATATCCAAACCCACCTGGCCCTCTGTGAAAAAGTAATTGCCCCTCTTGTTAAATCATGAATTAACTGGGATTAACCACATTGTTTAGAAAGCTGAGTTCAATATTACCAGCCACACCCAGGCCTGATTACTGCCAGACCTCCTGAATCAAGAAATCACTTAAACAGAACCTGTCTGACAAAGTGAAGTAGGCTAAAAGATCTCAAAAAGCAACACATCATGCCACGATCTAAACAAACAGCTGAGAAACAAAGTCATTGACTTCGATCAGTCTGGAGAGGGTTACAAAGCCATTTCTAAGGCTCCAGTGAATTTGCCCCGCAAAGTGGAGATGTTTTAAAATTCATTAGTAACCACACGCTTAACACTTAGGTATCTTAAAACTGCAGACAGAACACTGGACTTGAATTAAATTCATTAAAACTATCAGCAGGTACTCCTCTGTTACATTGAACATTGCTTCTTAACCTCTCTTACAGGATTTATTGCTAGTTTTTTTTCTCCATTGATTTCATACATATGTATAATTTGAATTTTCTGGGTCAATTACAGGAATTACAGAAATTTTTATACACAGTCCCCCATTTTCAGAGGGTCCAAAATTAACTGGACAGTGGACTGACAAGCAGTTTCATGGCCAGATGAGGCCTGTTCCCTTGTTATTTCATGACAAATGAAGCAGACATAATATCTGAAGTTGATTCAAAGTGTTGAATTTGTATTTTAGAGCTTTTCACTGTAATTTTAAATATGAGGCCCAAAGAGATGTCAGCGCCATCATTAGGCTGAAATACCAAAATAAACCTACCAGAGATGCTTGAATCCTTAAAAACCATTGAATTAAAGCTGGAAGTCTGCACTTCAATCACATGCCAGTAGTTTGATTTAAAATCCACTGTGGTGGTGCACAGAGGCAAAACTACAACTTATGGAGCTGACTGTTTTAGAGACCTTAGACAATATGAAAAACATTGCTGTGCTTTATTCTACCTCTTGTAGGGGTATCTCAAATTTTGGGAACATTTCTACTGCACTATATTTCTTACTGCTTTGCATGTTTGATTTATGGATGCAAAACCAGCTCTGTGTAAAGGTGCCTCCAGTTGAATGGAGCCTTGTGACGCCAGTCAAATGTGCTGTTTATTAGCTGCTGTTTTATGTGACTGCACCACATCCTGAAAGGTCACGGGGGAAGAAGCATCTGTAGACTGGGTGAGTAATGAGGCGTCAAACATTTCACCTTTAGGCTATTGTTTTTAATAGTTAAAAGTTTTAGTCATTATTTGGTACCTGTTCTCTCTTTTTTTTCTCCCAATACAGTCTCAGTCATCTGGTGAAAGTCTACAGGACACCAGTATGGGAAAGTTTCAGGCTAAATTTTGTATTTTAATATGCTGGGGTGAGTATTGGTTGCAAGGAGATCAGGATTTCAAATAATCAGTATAATCAATAATGTGCCTTTTTAGTTGATCAGTTTTTTATTTATTTGGTCTGTAATGTCAAAACATTTGTGACAAAGGTTTACAGTGTAAAACCTCAAAACGAAAAGGCAGCAAGCACAAGCTTTTAAAATAATGGTAATAATATATTTTTATCATTATGAGCAATACCTGACCAATAATTAATCAGTTTGTTTGCTGTCAGTTCATTAACCTCCTGAGACCCTGCAGTACATTTTGGCTTTTCTGCACCTTGAGCTCCATTTCCTCAAAGTGCTTTAAAAAAAGTCCCCATATGAGGACATACTTTTTAAATAGTTTTTGTTCAAAGATGATGATTAGTTTTACTTATCAGATCCAACTAATCCCAAATAGCTAAGAGAAATTAAAAATGCACCCCAAACAAGAGCTTGGGTCTCAGGACGTTAAAATACAAGCATCAGCAGCAGTGAAATGTGGCACATAGGACAGGAAATCCAAAATGTGAGTATAAATTTGTTCATATAGTCACCTTTTACAAGTTGAAAATCCAAAGAGTGTTCTAATGCAAAATTTTTAATGTTTATTTTTTTTTTCAAATATGACGGCCTTTTATAAACAACACAATTGGAGTTTATTCCACTTGTATTCACTACACAAAATTATATTCTCCTTGTGTAATCATAGTACAAATGTGAAAGGATGTTGGTGTAGAGAAAACTCTGGAAAACGGCTAATGCTGTTCCCTGATTGGTTGGCCGTCAACATGAAAAGCCTGTTCCAAAAAAACCCCAAACAAACAAATAAATAAATAAATAAAAAAACCAACTATCAGACCTTTGTCTCCTGTCTTCCTCCTCAGCTCTGATGTTGATGTACAGCACTGCACAGCGACAGTACTTCATCCAGCCCAGAAATCTCACCTGGGAGGATGCCAGAAACCACTGCCAGGTACAGGCTGAACCTCAGATTTATGCACAAACAGGCTGAAACATGAGGCTGAGCTAATGAGCTTTTTATTTTTTGAGGTTTTATTCATTGAGGCACATATGAGGAAGACGATTTAATACAACACTTGTCAAATTTAAAAAATGCCATTTTGTACAGTACTAATCAAGTTTATGATTTTCATTTTTTATGTCTCTCAAATGTTAAATTGTTTGTGTTGGCAGCTAACACAAATTGAAAAAGAACCTCCTATAAACCATTAATTTGGTTTAAACCTAAGTTGACCTTGATGGTTGACTCATACTGTTTTTTTTTTAAAATTATTATTACTTTATAGCTACTTTTGTGAGTGGCATTGTTCTGAAATAGAAAGGCACCAAGACAGCTGAAACATTTAATTCATTAACCGTGCCGACAAATATTATGTTTTGATAAATAAGCATGCTTACTTTTTTGCCAAATACAGATGAGAAAATTGATCACACTCCTGTGTTTAAGTTATTCAGTTGTGTATTTTGTGCCCAAGCCACACCAAAGAACAAACCAGAATTTCAGTGAACACCTGTATTTACATCTGTGCACAATGGGCTCTGCCACCCCACACATTGTTGGGTTTTTGTTTTGTTTTTGCTTTTTTTAGATGAAGGCACTTATGACTTTGCATCACATCCACTTTTTTTTTTTTGCTTGGCAATAAGCTTCACTTGTATATAACGTACCTCCATCATGTTAGCAGACACTTTCAGACAGTGGTTCCGATACTGCGCTCTTTTGAAATACACAATTTCTCTCAGAGGGGATGGTTGGAGTGCCGCTTCACCTTGCTTGGGTCGCTGACATCTAGCAAAGCCATAAGACGAGCAGCTTTTACAATAGTTCCCAGTTTTTCCAGTCAGTTTCCCCACTTTTCTTTGGCTGGTGCTTAGTGGTTTTGCTATCATCCTCGCTATCGAAGAGGGCCTTTGATGCGTCCGGCTGTAATAATTTCCTCCTGTTGCCTGAACGAACTTGGGTTTCCTTTGATGAAAAGGCATTAAAGCCTACAGAGTACTGATATAGTGAAGTTCTTTAATTACTTTTTGTACACTTGTATCACAATAATAGTGGATGGATGACATAAAATCCCAAGACACACCTGGACTTGCCTCACATCATACCATTTGGGAACCATGGCAATGGATAAGGCTGTGTTTGTTAGCTTAGATAGTATAAATACTGGCAAGAGGCATTCAGTATGCAAAACTGGCCTACCGGCACCTTTAAATCTAATTTATTAACAGGTTATATCTGAAGAAAAATAATTATATCTTAATAAAACACAAGTGTTTCCAGTTGTGCTTGAGTTGACTGGTTTCTTTCCTGTGTCCAATGGCAGAGGACACTTTATGTCTATAGCACAGGGTGTCTGTCTGTACCAAACATCACTGCAGTCCATCTTGCAGTTTAGAGCTGTGAACCAAATCTGTCTGTATCTGCGAGCAAATTTAAGACTTAAGACAAAATCTACTACCATATAAATATGTATTATTTTTCCTATTTTGCTCCACTTTGTAGTTTTATTTAAAATAACTTTGCTAAAGAAAACCGTCTTATAACATGACATGAAATGCTGGATGCAGACAAACTCTCCAGTTTTTGGCTCATCTGCAAAAGACTGACTGTAGCCTTTCGTGTCTGGCCAGGCCTGCTTCAAAGAGCTCGTGACGCTGACTCCAGACAACATCCAGGTCATCGCACGGAAGATCAACTCTGACCACTGGATCGGCCTTCGCAAGAACTTCAACTCCACCGGCAACTCCACCAGCAACTTAACCAGCACTGAAGAAAGCTACCCTTTGAGCTTCTTCACCAGCTTCGTCGCAAGCAGCTTCACCAGCAACTTCACCAGCAATTTCACCGACAATGCCACCAACTACTCCAGAGACCCCTTTATGAACTGGACTCGTTGGGCCAATGGGGATCCCCTAACCTTCCAAAACTGGTATCCTGGTTGGCCGATGCCTAAGCCTCCCCCCAAACCCCCCAAAAGACACTACTGCTGCAGCTGCTCCTGCACATGCCCAGCAAAGCCAACGACCCAGAAAATGACGACCTCCACACACACAGGAAACTCAACCGACAATGGGGCGAGCTTTACACCAGGCATAAGCTTGTACAATACCAGTAACCAAAATATGAAAAACATGACCACTCAAACAACAACCCCATCATTCACCACGAGTGCACCCTGGACCACCACTGAGCCCCCAATAGAAGCAGAGTGTGTGCGGTCACCTATGCTGGAGCCTGAAGAACCCGAAGATGATGAGAGTGATGATGGCAATTACATTGAAGACTCGTGTGTGGCCATGCTCAGCTTTGGGCCTTGGATTGAGAAGGGCTGTCTGGACCTTCTGCCTTTTATTTGTTATGAAGGTAGGTCTCACTCAACCCAAAAGTAACGACTACAACACATGACATCGGGTATGATGCCATACACAGTTTAAATGTTACTAGCTGAATTGTTCCTGTCCCATAATTCCCTCCTGGCAGTTTGCTTATGTTAATTACATACATCCACACTTTGTCCCCATGATGTCACTAATTAGTTTGTGTCCTGGCATTTTGAAGCCTCGACTTTAGCTTGATGACTGTAGGCACCTTGGTTTCTTGGATCTACAAGTGGCCATATTTAAACCAGAGGATGAAGTTAGCAGCTAACATAAGCAAGTTTGGTTAACATGGTGCATCCATGAACTGTGTTGTGCATAAATACCTGCTAATTCGTCACACAAATAAAATACTAGATTTTAATTCACAAAAACTCAAGCGCAGTCTTCTTAGACGGTTTGTTAGAACATTAATCACACAGCAGGCTGTATTATTTATTAGAGACTTTGACATTCACTTCAATGACTCATTTTAGGAGAAATGAATCCTAGCACACAGCTAACGGGCTGTGTTGTTACCCACTTTAGTAAAAGTAGACACATCAGTTATCTGTAAATTCACCTCCTTCACTGTTATGAAGGAGAAAATCAGCTAAAGAGACCCAAAACCTGTTTTTAGAAAAGGCTGTAAATGTTTATTTTTGTTTTAAAATTGGCTACTTTAAGATGGAACTTTATGAGGATTGTGTCACTTTTGAAGTGGCCCTCAAGTGGCCATTAGAGGAACTGTAGTTTCTGGTGCTTAACAGTGGTTGAAGCTTGATTTGTTATTATTTAAATAATTTGAACAATTACATCTCAGACTCTACAGGCCTCAGTTAGCATGTTAAATGTTAAAGTTCATGACAGTACAATTAGAAAAAGACTGAACAAGTATGGCTTGTTTGGAAGGGTTGCCAGGAGAAAGCCTCTTCTCTCTAAAAAGAACATGGCAGCACAGCTTAGGTTTGCAAAGTTGCATCTGAACAAACCACAAGACTTCTGGAACAGTGTCCTTGAGACCAAAGTGGAGATGTTTGTCGATAATGCACAACACCACATTTGGGGAAAACCAAACACAGCATATCAGCACAAACACCTCATACCAACTGTGAGCACGGTGGTGGAGGGGTGATGATTTGGGCTTGTTTTGTAGCCACAAGACCTGGGCACTTTGCAGTCATTGAGTTAACCATGAACTCCTCTGAATACAAAAGTATTCTAGAGTCAAACGTGAGGCCGTCTGTCTGACAACTAAAGCTTGGCTGAAATTGGGTCATACAACAGGACAATGATCCCAAACACAGCAGCAAACCTACAACAGAATGGCTGAAAAAGAAAAGAATCAAGGTGCTAAAATAGTCCAGTCAAAGTCCAGACCTCAACCTGACTGAAATGCTGTGGTGGGACCTTAAGAGAGCTGTGCATAAATAAACACCTGCAAACCTCAATGAAGTGATGCAACGTTGTAAAGAAGAGTGGCCCAAAATTCCTCCACAACAATGTGAGAGACTGATAAAGTCATACAGAAAACCATTACTTTAGGTTATTGCTGCTAAAGGTGGTTCTACAAGCTACTGAATCATAAGGTGTACACATCACCATACATACAGATTTTTTTTTAAACCCATGCACCCTTCTGTGCATATATAATCACCTCATTTTGTTAAAGATTTAGCAACTTCATCAGATGTAGGTTAGGATGATTGTTTTTTTTTTCCTTTTTTTGAGGCAGTATTTAGAATTCAACCAAATATCCAGACCCAGATTTTGTAGGGGTACCTCGTTCTTCTTCTGTGCATTTTTACCTTCCTTCATGTTGCTGCCTAATACATAATCTTCATCTTATTTTCAAACAGACCGTTTCTTTGGGGCTGCCAACGTCACCAATATAACTTCTGAGAGCGCCAATCTGACATGGACGGCCGCACCTGGTGATATCAGCCATTACCGTGTAGAGGTCAAAGGTGACAAAGAACTGATGTTCAACCTGACTGATTTGACCTATGACCTCATCAGCCTGACAGCAGGCACCTTATACAAGGTCCAGGTGTTCCCTGTGAAGTGTGAGAGGGACCTCAACCCAGAAAACATCACCTTCTACACCGGTGAGTTTCATCTGACTCGAGAAATTTAGATTCATTCATGCTCCTGTTCAGCTGCTAACAGATCTGCTGTTTATAAGAAACAAGAAGCAGAGGGCCCATAGGCACATTGGCCCAGTAATAAACCTGGAGCAACATGTTTTAACACTAGAGAACCAGAACAACATACACACTTATTATAGGTTTATAATGGCTAGAGTATTGATAAAGGATGGAGAGACATCGTGTTCATTCATAAATACAATATCACACATTTTTCAGACTTACTGCACTGTATACAACATGTGATGCTGCTGCAGTCCTTCTACAAACAGTTAAATGCATGAATTGACACAACATTAATAACTTTAAAAGTTTTAAAGTGACAGTGAAGCCATGTTGATCTCTGTGTGCACCTCTTTCCCCCACACTGTTAGATCAGGAGAAAAAAGAGGAAAAAATAAGTATACATTTAAGGTAAATCCAAGACTAAAATACTATTACTATACTCCTACTAAAATATGCTTTTTGCAATTAAATGGTTCCCTGAGTTTTAGATGAGTGGGAGTGATTTTGATATGAAAACACCGAAAAATGTCTATAATTTATATATAGACTATGAGCACAGGGACATAGGACCTGATGTTGTTATAAATAATATCTAAGCTTGTCCAAATATTTTTAATGCAAAACATTTTTTATTAAATAACATCCAGACCTTTACAAAAATGCACATGAATTTAGATTTAAAACCATACTTTATATTTCAGTGCATCCATAACTAGTGTTTCTCTGCACACCACTGCATTTTTTAAAATTGTTTTTATTAATTATAAAGAGTCAAAATACAACAAGTGTCTAACACTATTCATATTTGCAAAGACCTCATAGTACCATCCTATCCTAACAGAGCACTTTGCTCTCAGACTGCAGGCTTACTTGTGGTTCCTAGGGTATTTAAAAGTAGAATGGGAGGCAGAGCCTTCAGCTTTCTTTCTCCCCACCGTTGCCAAGTGCTGCTCATAGGGAATTGTTGGATTTTGGACTTCAATCTATAATGTGATCTTTACCTCATAATATAGAGTGCCTTGAGAAGCCTATTTTTGTGATTTGGAACAATAGAAATAAAATTAAAAATTTCAGAATCTAATTTAACACGATTGATAATTTTAAGAATTCCTTTAAATCAGATGAAAACTAATCTTAAAATTGAAAATGATCACAAAGAAATTGATGCACAGATTAAAAAAAAAAAGAGTAACAAACACTGATGATATCTCTTTTTTCCAGTACCTTATAAAGTCACAAACCTGACAGTCAGTGATGTGAAAGAAAGATCTGTCAATCTGAGCTGGAACAAACCAAATGGAAACCTGGATTTCTATCTTCTGACTTTTGAGAGCCAGAAGGTTATAGTTGGAAAAGAGGCCTTAAAGGTTGACCATTTGATACCTGGAAGCTTCTACAACTTCACCATCCTCTCAGGAGTCAAGGACAATTCTACATGGAGTGACCCAGCTCACATCTCAGTGTACACCAGTGAGTTTATGTTAACTCTTTGTCATATATTTCTTCTGCAGATGTAACATTTATTTATCTGTTTTTCTTCTTTTAGCAGTGAAGTTGAACAGGAAGTGCAACATGTGACTGATACCAGTGAAAGGATATCGAAAAGCTTGTTTGTCTAAATGAGGAAGCAGTTTACAGCTCATCATTTCTTGCTAACATAATATGAAATTCAAATCAGCAAAGGCAAATTAGAGCCACACACCTGACCTGAATAGTGACATCTGTAAAGTTTTCCTAGGGCTTGTTGGCAGTAAACGCAGTGATGCTGAGCCTGTTTTATGTTTACCTGTTTGTACTTGCTTTCAGAGCCTGATAAAGTCTCCAACCTGACAGTGTTTGATAACACCGATAATTCAGTGATGCTCAAATGGGAGCCACCTGAGGGGAACTTCACGGATATCCATGTGATAGTCATGAACCGCAGTGATTAGTATGTATTTGTAGATGGCCAGAGCCACTGTATTCATGCATGTATTTGGCTAAGCAGAGTTGGTGAACCCTCAATGTTTCTCAGACTATGATGGCAAATTTTCCACTACTTTGGTTTATTTAACTACTTATAGGACAGTTTGCTGCAAAATCAAATATAATTAAAATAATCAGATCAAATAATATGTATATTTTTGGTGTGTAGTGCTATTTATCCATCTAGATTATTTTGGTGTGAGTTGGCCAGCCTTGGAGAGATCAACGGTAGAAATGTTTGCCTTCTCTTGAATCTAATGGAACTAGATGCTCAATGCCCACAAAAAATACATAATTTGTGATTAAGTACAAAAATACATTTCGAAAATTCAGCAGCTGATAAGTAGCTTTTGAGGTGAAGTGTCCCTTTAAGTAGTCTTATTATGACTGAATAGAGCTCAGACGAAATGGTAACATTATTACTATTATCATTATTTTTACAGCTTGTTTCTCTGAAGTTTTAGTTTTGCAGTTTAGTAACTGTTTTTCTTTCTGACAGTATATTGGACAAGAAAGTTGTAAACCAAAGTCAGCAGGAAGTGAAAGTAACAAACCTGCCACCTGGCACAGAAATAATCCTTGTTGTGACAGTTCAGGTCAATCAGGGCAATCAGACCCTGGAGGGAGACAATGTAACCATCTCCAGCTTCACAAGTAAGTCTTGCTTATTGTTTTGAAGTTGGCTTTTCTTTGTTGATGCACAGAAACAAATAAACCAGAACTCTTTCATCCTGCTTGATCATCTCTAATCTGACTTCATGTCTGTTATGCAGCTCCTGGACCGATTTTAAATTTGACTTTGACGACAACCAATAAGTCCCTGAGTGCCACCTGGAGCCCTCCTGTGGGTAGTTATTCATCTTTCACCGCCAACCTCTCGCTGGATGAGAAAGTTGTAAACTCAGCAACAGGACTAAATGAGACTAAGGTGCTTTTTGATACACTGCAGAATGCTGCCAATTACACCGTGACTGTCTACGCTGTTAGTGGAGTGTTTAAAAGCCTGCCAGTGACTTTCTCCAAATTTACCTGTGAGTCTCTTTTGCCACTTTTGTGTTCAAACTTGTTTGGTTGTTTCCTGGCTTAAAACTTCTCAATTCTTATTCTAAAAAGGCAAATCTGACTCATAAAACACACACACACACACACACACACACACACACACACACACACACACACACACACACACACACTCGTTTTGACACCTTAGTGGGGAACTCCATTGGCATAATGCTTTCTC
>VUQI01055272.1:0-18948 GCA_015106735.1 Paratilapia polleni | reverse complement strand
GGCCAGTCAAGTTCTTCCACACCAAACTCGCTCATCCATGTCTTTATGGACCTTGCTTTGTGCACTGGTGTGCAGTCATGTTGGAACAGGAAGGGGCCATCCCCAAACTGTTCCCACAAAGTTGGGAGCATGAAATTGTCCAAAATGTCTTGGTATGCTGAAGCATTAAGAGTTCCTTTCACTGGAACTAAGGGGCCGAACCCAACTCCTGAAAAACAATCTCACACCATAATCCCCCCTCCACCAAACTTTACACTTGGCACAATGCAGTCAGACAAGTACCGTTCTCCTGGCAACTGCCAAACCCAGACTCGTCCATCGGATTCCCAGACGGAGAAGTGTGATTCGTCACTCCACTGCTCTAGAGTCCAGTGGCGGTGTGCTTTACACCACTGCATCCAACACTTTGCATTGCACTTGGTGATGTAAGGCTTGGGTGCAGCTGCTCGGCCATGGAAACCCATTCCATGAAGCTCTCTACGTACTGTTCTTAAGCTAATCTGAAGTCCACATGAAGTTTGGGGATCTACTGACTCTGCAGAAAGTTAGCGACCTCTGCGCACTATGCACCTCGGCATCCGCTGACCCCACTCTGTAATTTTAGTGCGAGTAAAGTACCTAAAAAAGTACAGTTGGGTACTGGTTCGGTTCAAATGTGAAAGGTACCCAACCCTACTGAACTGGACCTTGCTGTGTTGCTACCTTCTGGAGCATTTTAATGCAATTATCTAAAGAAACATAATACGGTCTGCTGTGTCATTCTTTGTATTAAGAGTACTATTTAAGAAGTCTGTTCTCCTTTTATGGTAAATAAAATTTTGGTATTATTTTATCTATATGTTTGTACTAATTATCAAGTATCACCAAGCAAACTTCTTCTAAACAGGAGCTTCTAAACAGTAGTCCATGCCCATCTTTTATATGCAGTCCACAGGTCAAACACATGTGTAAACCTGTGCAAACACTGGTAAAAGGTTAATAATTCAAACAAGAGCTCTTGCAAAGCTGTAATGTAAGGCTTTAACACAGTAATGGACTGACGGTGAAGTTTGGGCTACTGAGACTGTATGCAACAGAGGAACTACAACACCGTTTTCACGGACATACCAACAAATGACCAGCAGTGGATAAATACCATTAGGAATCCCCACAACTGCTTGGTCCAAACACACCGTTTATCACAGATATAAAAAGTAAATCAGCACAGTAAAACATGTGCACTCGTTTGGGGTTAAAAGAGAACTTTTAACTCCCCATTCTACTTAACAAGATATAGGTGGCCACCAGTTTACAGTGGCTATTGTAAGAAACATTTGGTTCTAAAGTATCTTAAATACGTAGTACAGTATGACAGCATCATCACTATAGAAACTAGGCTGCACGGGGCTGTAACTAGTATCACCATGGAGAGTGTCAAGCAGAGTAGCACATGAAAACTTAACAGAGTAGGACGTGACATGTCAGAAACACACTGAAAAAATGTCCATACAGCCAGAACCCTGGAGACCATCTTAACTAAAGCAAACAATACAGGGGAATGTAAGGGAAAGCAAAGATGGAGGCAGATGTAGAAGAAAGCAATGAGAGTGAAAATGAGTGGAGGGCAATGAGAAAGAGAACAGTCAAGATGAGAGTGTGAGGAACAAAAGGCTTGTTGAATAGAGTGCACAAACAGCAGAGAGTACAGACCTATAGAACGCCTTGGAGACATCTAATATTGACTACATGTCTTCAGCCTAACAGAGAGAAAGGCAGAAGAAGAACAGAGGATTGAGGCCTCCTAATATTAGCAGCACAAGTGGAGAGGGATTTCTCTAAGTGATCTCATTAATTTAGAACTCCTCACATACAAAAAAAAAAGTTCTCAGGCTTAAAGCTGTGATGAGGAAGTGACAAGCTAACACAAAAGCTTTCTGTGTCAGTGAAGTGCAGATCTGTCTGGCAGTGAGCTGTAACCCAGGGATTAAAATAAATGGGATATCACTTTTTTCACTTTGGTTCGAGAAAGGCACAGCATGAAGACTGATGGCTGATTGTAACTTTATCAGACTAAGAAGCACACTTCTCCCTCTCCTGCCAGTCTTACACCAGACAAACAAAGCACCTCGCAGCTGTGTGATTGGTACATCCTGCAAAAGATAACTCTTAGAAGAAAGAGTCTAATTGGAAATAAGCTGACATTTTAAAGTATGTCTCTCTTGTTATTTCTGAATGTTTATTAGGATATGCTTACTGAAAGCACATCAAATGTGGCAATTCATGTCAATGCCCTAGCCATTTGTGAGGAAATGCACAGGTGGTATGAACACAGTATGTGTTTCTCACTGGAAAGATAGCATCCCTTAAAAAGTTGATATACAACCCAGTCTTACCTGATTGTATAACTGTTAAAAATGCATAAACAATACTGTACATAGTACAGCATGACATGTTTGGTAGAACAGTGAAATGCTAATGTGTAGGGTGTGCAGGACTGGTGTGACCATCTGTGTGTCTGTGAATGTGCATGCCCAAGCAAAGTGATAATTACACTCCACTCTGCAGTTATCTTTCGTTGAATGGGAAAGCTCTAAAATATGTACTTTACTATATTGGCTGGACTCATCATTTCACATCAACATTTCACTTCTGAAAAAGGATTTCTGGCTGCAAGCAGACAAAGCGGAGGGCTATCTAAACACCAGCAGAGCTTTCATCATAAATGAGTTTGTGTGTTTTTCTTTTGCATGTCTAGGTGCCATATTTGTTTATGGGCCTTGGGGTCATAAATCTCAGTTGCCGCTTGTATGGCTTTCACCTCTGTGGCTCTCAGCTTTGTTAATGTGACAAGATTTTCAGGGCTAACAAAAGAGCTAACAAAAAGAACAAAACAAAAGAAGGTTAATGTGCAAATGTCCCTGAGGCCTTCCTATTATGCAACAGCCACGAGTCACCTGTGCAGAAAAATTAAAAAGGCTTGGTATGACTTATTTGGGTGCTGTCATGGTTCAGTAACATAGTGATGCTGTTGTTTCCTTACTGCAGAATGCAGGATCACTGTTGCATGAACTGGACACACATGATTCCATATAGTGCATAAACGTGGATTCACATGCACACACACACACACACACAATCATAAACCTACTTTATTTGCTTCCCACCTTTGCCTTGATTTTCATTAAACAAATTCTGAAACACCACTGACCTGCAGTCAAATTCCAGCACACAAAACAAACAGAGAATCAGCCACATCAGTCTGAAACACTTAAAGAGTGACAGGTTTGCAACATGCTACTATCACTCTTCTGTCACTTTAGAACTATTTGGATAAAGTTGTTGAGATAATTTGATACACTTGTGACACTGTAGATAATATTCCACTGAGAACAGACTGTGTCTGCGTCCCAATAGCCTAATTACTTGACACCAATCTCAGTACTACTGAGGACTTGCTATATCTATCTTTTGACACCCTTACATTGCTTTTGGAGGAGATTAAAAAATTCAATGTGCTGTTTCTTTCACTTCTGCCCATCTCCTATCACTCTTCAGATGACTGTCCATGACTATGCTTTGTTCCAGGTCTCTGAATCCATTCATTCCAGCGAGTTACACTGTGATTACATGTGACATTAAAAGGCAGTTGCGCTGCTGAAAAAGCAAATGGTCCAGTAAAATGGGAACATGTGTATGTGAGGACTAACTATAAACCAGTCAGCAGCATAAGCACGATTAACAGCATAGTCAAGATGTGCACAGTTCAAAGTCCCTTTTGCATTTGGGCTGCTGACTAATATTCATGACATGTATTCTTAATATTACCTGATATTGTAGTTTGTTTTGTGTTGTGAAATGCCTACACATCAGGGTCAACTTAAAATTATGCTAGATAACACTGGATTTAAAGCAAGTTTAAAGGAAGTAAACCTCTAAGAAAGTCTTTATTTTATGTCATTGTCTATACTTTTATATCAACAAATACCAAATGGAGTACAGGAGTACATATATGTAAAGGTGGTCAGCCTTTACACAGTGTTGAGTCCACACAGAATTATTAAGCAAATCTGCAGTGTGCTTTAGCTCTGTGAAGGATTTTAGCATCTTTCAGCATATTGCTGTGGATTTCCATTGGAGAATTTACCTGAAGCAGTTGATAAAGACTTAAAATAGTAAAGTATGGATAACAGATAAATAATAAGCATCCAGTGGACACAAATATGTCTTCAAATGAATGCTAATATTGATTTTTATCTGTTGGATTTGTTGGGCTTTCACCATTAACTTGGTAATATGTCAGTGTTATGGTTATTGTGGTGCCAGCAAGGGACTATTGAACTTCCATGCTGATTTTATCAATGATTATTCTACTATTTACTCACCATGCTTTAAATGATACTGTTTAGTCCTATTGCAACAAAAGGCAATATCCATTGATATATTATAATATTAACATACTACTTTGACTGCATTGAGCTGATCGGAAAGCAACACTAACTCAAATTACCACTTGTCACAACTAAGGTATGCAGAAGACCATCTCTGAACATATAACATGTTGAACTTTGAAGCAGATGGGCTACAGCAGCAGAAGACCACACTGGGCGCCACTCATGTCAGCTAAGAACAGGAAACTGAGGCTACAATTTGCAAGGGCTCACCAAAATTGGACAATAGAAGACTGGAAAAACATTGTCTGGTCTGATGAGTCTTGATTTCAGCTGTGACATTCAGATGGTAGGGTCAGAATTTGGCGTAAAAAACATGAAACCATGGATCCATCCTGCCTTGTATCAATAGTTCAGGTTGGCTTGTGGTGGTGTAATGGTGTAGGCAACATTTTCTTGGCACACTTTGGGTCTGTTAGTACCACTTGAGCATCTTTTAAATGTCACAGCGCACCCATAGACAGTATAAAATACGGATGTAGCTTCCGATTCGGAAAAATGGACCCAATGCAGAAGTTCCTAAAAACCAGCATTCTTTCGGAAGGCCACCAGATGGCGATAGCTGTAGTTGCAAAAAGACTTCTGGTCCTGCGTAAGTCTAAACAGCTTTCTGACTTGACCTCGGTAAACACTTTTCTGATGAGTTTATGGTCTCAGTCATTTGTTTTGGATCATATTGAATAAAAAATTAAGTCTGCTTTGTAAATCTTGGTCATACTATGTTTCAAAATGGAAGATTGTCTGTGGTATGAAACCACATGCTCATTAGCTAACAAGCTGTCAATCAGAATTAACCAATGAGCGTGTGGTTTCACAGTCAGACCCGCCATTCCTTGTCACATTCAGTTTTTTGCAACCAAGATAGAGACAGTGGAAACGTTCATCTCGAGGCTTCATAATGGGACTTCATAAACCAGTGGGTGACATCATGGTAGCTACATCCATATTTTATACTGTCTATGAGCCTACCTGAGTATTGTTGCTGACCATGTCCATCCCCTTATGATCACATTGTACCCGTCTTCTGATGGCTACTTCCAGCAGGATAACTCACCACGTCACAAAGCTCAAATAATCTCAATCTGTTTTTTTGACATGACAATGAGTTCACTTTACTCCAATTTTGGGACATGGTGGAACAGGAGATTCGTATTATGGATGTGCAGCCGACAAATCTGCAGAAACTGTGTGATGCTATCATGTCAATATGGATCAAAATCTCTGAGGAATGTTTCCAGCACCTTGTTAAATCTATGCCATGAAGAATTAAGACAGTTCTGAAGGCAAAAGGGGGTAAAACGAAGTACTAGCAAGGTGTGCCTAATGAGTGGTCGGTGAATGTATATAGCTAATATATTTAGCTAGAATTGGGGATCTGCTGCACTTGGTTAACAGGTAACATAGAAGTTAATGCGAGCACTCTTGTGCAGATACCGAACAAACATTTTTTTTCCTCTTTCAGTGAACCCAAACCTACAGAACCAGTCTGATTGAGCAAAGACTGATTAATACAAAGGGACCACAGTCAACATAACCAGCTCTATAAAGAGATCTCTTTGTTAGCTGCCTGTAATTATTTTCTTATGCCAGAAAAAAAAAAAAAAAAAATCTAAGCTGAGATCAATAATATGGGGGAAACCTAGGGCTAGTGAACTTAGAAAAGTAGCAAACCCTTGTAGCTTGCCATCAGCACATCTCACATTGCACACACATACAAAGAAGCACAGACTATTCAGTGCTACCCACAGGGCTTCAGTGCCTTGTGGACAGTGGAGCTGTGCCCATGGTGGGCCAGACAGCATGGACCCAGCTGTAAAAGAGAGGCTGTAGCTATCTCTATAGAAAGACCCCAGTCAGCACTTTGGTACTCTAAAAACAGATGCTGTCAGAGCTAATGAGTGTCGCTCGCAGCATTGCAGCTCAGGGTTTACATTGGGACAGTCCGCAACTCCATCTGTGCAAACGTGTTGTCTATTTACTAGCCAGTTAAGGGTATGTCTTGAAGAATATTTAAATTGCGAAACCATTTTTTTCAATGTTCTTATAAGTAAAACTAAATCTTTATTGGTGCATTGTTTGTACTTCATATATGATTCTTTTATATTTGCCAAAAAGATAAAGAAATAATGTACTGTGTAGGAGAGTGGTGGTTTCACTTGCTCTTTACAACATGGCTGACCATGGTAATCATTTGACCATAGTCTTACGACTAATGGATTTCCTATCTGGCAGGAGAGATTTGGGCTAACAAAGACACTCCAAGTTAATGAGCTCTTGAAGGAAACAGTGGGCTAAGCTTTCAGCTACACTTATGCACTCCAAGTTCCCAACCCTAATCCCAGAATCAATAATCTCCATGTCAATAAAACCTTAACGTGTTTTAATGAAAATGTTTTGGTGTTTGCTTACAAACTAGTATGTGTAAATTTGGAATTACCAAAAGCTAAAAGTAAAAGGAAAGTGACAATGGATATAAAAACACGTTTGTACACAGAGAATAGAACAACTACAAACAAATCCCAAACCTTATTTGAGCCTGCATCCAGCTACCATTTCACTGAGAGGCAAACAACACTATATCCCCAGCCCTTCAAAATTTGCCCATATAACATGGACAATTGCAAGTGCAAGTGACAAGAGAGGAAACACTAAATAATTCATCATTCAGTGCAGTATCTTGTAGCCTAGCTTTGATTCACCAAAGCAGCGGCAATGCTTCTAAGCAAAGAGATAAGAGATATATTTTCATATTTTTGCATACACTGGACCCTACAGTCACACTTCCTAGGGTGCTTGCAGCATAAGCCCTGTGGTGCACACAAGTCAGGAACATTACGGGCTACATCATCTTAACCTTGAGCCCACTAACACAACATAACATGAGATACTGCCTTGTCTTCTCGGAAACTGTTCTCTGAGGCAAATAATCATCTTGATTTAAATCAAACTGGAAATCTCACTCATCAAAATTCAGGGCAAATGTGCACGCATCTGCTGTAAGAATACTAAAGGGTGGATAAAACATGCCTTACTTTGTAATTCAATACATTAAGACATCTCTGTTGAACAATTTTTAGGTTTTTATTTAATGTCTAAAGCCATTGTTTTCTCAAAAATGTGGCAAAAATCACACCCTATACAGCATACTTGAAACTGCATGCAACTAATGGTAGACACCTGGCAATTTAACAATCAATGCTCAGATTAAGATTATTTTCAAAGGGATCTGTTATGCTATCCTTATTTTGTGCCATAAGCTCTGCTACAATGGTGTAGGCTTATATTAAACAAGTCCAAAGTTTTGAATAATGAGATCAGCATATATATAAGTAATCCCTATGAGCCCAAAAATCTCATCTTTTAAAGAGATGATAAACACTGACACATGGATAAGGAGACATAATAGATAGCAAGGTGGGGAGTCACAAAATGTAATAACATGGCATCAAGGCCATGCTATAATTAACAACACTGATATAATAAATAAAAATCACAGGGTATATTGTATCAGCAAAGTACTGATATATACAGATAGGAAAGTTACACACATACAAACTATAGGGGAATGGCAGCCTTAACTGCACCACTGCTGACCAAAAAAGTGACAGTTAATGTGATTCAGCAGTGACAGGACACTCCCTTGTCACCTGATAGCTTGTGTTACCTGTCTATGTGAGTGTGTACCTGCCATGGGAAAAGTATGTGATACCCATTTAGGAAATGTAGCCAGTCTTCCACTTATTGAGGGTCCTTTTGTGGAGTATCTTGCAGCTGGTATATGATATAGCTGTAGCAGATAACTGGCTTGAAACAATATATAACAAAGCAATAGGGGTTTCCTGCGCTTTTGCAATCATCAAAACCTGAGGTCTATTAGGCTGTTTCCTCTTCTTTCTGTTTTGTCTTGGGTCATTTCATAGCTTAAAGGGGAAGAAGGCCTTTAAATGCTCCACGTGATATACACTGTTACTAGAAGATTTTAAGTAGGTATCCGCCAAGAGCCATATTCCACAACATTTCCATAAAAACTAGAAGCAAACAACAACAACAACAACAACAAAAAAGAGATTTGCTGCTTTCAGCCGGTGGGTAAGAAGATCTGGCATGCATTTAGCTGAGTAAAGGTTAAATAGGATTTGTGAGTCACAGATCAGAGCGGAGAGTGGGGGAGAGATGGAGTGGGTTGAGGGTCAATACCAGCAGTGTGCATACAGTGGGAAAAACACCTGGAAGGACACAGGGGGAAAGAACGCAAACCGCCGTAATGCAGAGCTGTATGCAGCCCCTCCAGCCATGGAAGTAATTGCAATTTAAAGAATGTGGATGCATTCAAATGCCATAAATTATAACATCACTTGCTTGTGTTAGTGGAATTACCAAAGCAAAATATGGAATCATATATGATGTATATCAGCTAGAAAAAAAACCTTACATAACCTGCAGTCAAAAAAGGATTTCTTCTCAACATACAGTATCTGGTACAGCTTTTAAATACATGCAAAAATGAAAAAGACCTGAAAGACACTTATCGGTGAAACATATGGCTGTCTCAATAAAGCCATAGCTACTGGTTCAAAGCCAAGTCATTCTGAGCTAGTGCAAGAGGAAACACTTGTATTATTAAAGGAGATGTTTGATGCTCTGCTTGGACCGGTGACAGGCAGTCAGCCTCACGTATGTCCGATTACGAGCTGGTCCGTTTCATGCATGTGCAAGACATGCACAGCGGCACAGGCAAATAGTCGCGCGCACAGTCACAGCCACATGTTGTTAGCACGGAAGCTTTTTACTGTGAGTGAAGACACAAAGTTCGCCAAAATAAACTGCAGGAGGACCACCATGAAAATGTTCATAACAGCAAACGTGATCAGACGCTTAAATCATACTCACCCAGCTGAACATGGACGTTTTAAAGAAGCTAACAAAGGCAAAGTGGCTAAAGTTAAAGCTATCCAGAGCTCAGAGCCAATTACAAGCTAGCAGCCTCGGTATGAGCAAAGGATTAAAGCAGTTATGAGTGAAATTATGGAAACAAGCGAAAAAGAGAAAAAGGCTCAATGTCCTGTTATCTGATGAATTTATAAACCTACTGGAAAATGATGTGCACAACTGACATTTGTTTTATTATATAAATCTGTTGCACCTGCTTCTGTTTGGTAAGGTAAAATATGTCAGGTAAAGGTGGGTGTACAGTTAACTATTTGTACCTCTTTCCAGTAACAGAGCACTTTATTTTCAGAGTTGTTTAAGGGAGAGAAGATCCTGTAAGTTACTGCAGTTTGGGGGAAACTGTAAAGTTTAATAATTTCTTTTAATATGAAAGAAATATTTTGCATCGAAGAAAACTTGATTTTTGTTGTCAGTCACAGTTCTTCAAAAGAAAATCGGTATCGGTAGGTCACACATACAAAAAAATTTTAATTGGTATCCGCCAAGAAAACTGCAATCGGTCCATCTCTAATCATTAAGAAAAAAGAATACCTTTAGTAGGAGACAAAGCTGCAAATGAATTGAGATTTAGAACTACCGTAAAGTTTGTACTTCCAAGTAATACATGTTTTTTTTAGGGATGCACTGGTTGAGATACAAATACCAACGTGTACAAAAATGATTTGGCCAATTGCTGAAGGTGATACTTCATTTCTTTCTATTTATGTTATTTATTTCTCCTTCTGTGCCAGAAAAAACAAAGCATCATTATTAAAAAACTAGCTGCTTTAAAGTCTTTTAGCTCTTTATCACACTATTGATGAACATTTAGGCAGCAAAAATTGATGTGACAACAGATAAACATCAGCCGCTGACACTGGTAAATGTCATCTTATTTGCCGATATGCAATCTTAATTGTAAGTCAAATCCAAGAGTTGTAATTTTCAAAAATTTTCTTTAAACTGATCAACACAAAAATGTAAGATACACATTTTGTATACAATATAGTATTTATAGTTAGTATAGTATATAGTCTGCTTATGTGCAGGTAGCCTGTCTGATGTAAATCTTGCTGCGAGTATCAGCAGTGTATATCTTAGCAGTATGAGCAGCAGGGGCATCAGGGTTATCTCTTTCCCACAGAGCAGAGATCAAAAAAGCAAAGACTGCACAAGAGCTGGTAGCTAATTTAGTAGAAAATTGCCTGATCGTAATCTGCTTATTCCTTTGATCAGTATCAGCCACAGAGAATCATAAAAAAATGCTCCTTGCTGAACAGATGTGCATTATCAGAACCAGCTCAGACGGAATCAAGCAAAACATAATATCAATGCATCTGAGACATCTTCTATTAGTGTGTCCTATCTAATGTCAAGCTGCAATAAGCTAAAGTGCTATGACAGCAGCCAAGGATGCATTTTGTCAACCAAGGTGAGTAACACAGCCTGGCAATGACACAATACAGAGTAACTGGCAGCCCCCCCAAAAAATACTAGCTCAGCAGTTATAAAGGTAAAAGAGAGAAACGGAGAGGTCAGAGCAGCCAGAGTGACAGTGTGCAGCATTCTCACTGATGGGAAATGCTACTGACTTCTAAATACAGTCATACAAATGCATCAAATGATTCTGAGTAAGAAGAAAGGGAAATGACTTGATGTAGACCCTACAGCCTGGCCTACATCAAGTCAGTTGACATGAAAAAAAAAAAAGGTTGAAGTACGTTTAAATGGGTCAGTTTTTAAATCATTAACTGAATATGTATATTCACTGCCACTTTTTGTATTAATTTTTAAGTAATTTAAAAATAAATAAGTATTCAGTATGATTACAATAGGCGCTGCTGTCGTGACCATGGGAGATCTGTGTTTATTCGAACAGCATGGGGGTTTCCAATCTCCCTGCAGTGTAGTTTAGGCATACGAGCATTCAAATAAAATTAAATCTGGAATTAACCAGTATTAAAAGATGTTTAACATGACAGATGCCTTTCTTTTTATCCCCTCTCTTCGAGGCCGACAAACTCAAGGGTCTGTCAGTCTTTAATTGGTTTATCAGTTCGCTGATAGATGGCTTTTCCACACTGAGAACTGCTTCTGTTCTCCGTCCTCCTCATCTGCTCACTGCACAGTTTATTTTTCCCTGCAAAGGCATTCTTGGAGTGCAAGCAGAGGACTCTTACTGAAGGCAGGCTGGCCTCAGAATGGCCTTCTCTCCGGGGTCAGACGAGTAGGACTGAGGACATATGCAGGCTCCATTCAACTGGAGCCGCTTTTACCAACCCTTACACATACTGATGATTAGCAGACACTCAACATGGAGTATCCCCACGGAAAACTGGGGCCAGACTTGCTTTTTCCTACGTAGTAGGAAATGACCCCAGTCTCGCACGTGGTATAGGCTATTCGGTCTGGAGTAGGTGTGGTATGAACACTGTCTGATTCAGGTCAGTGAAACATCTTAAAAAGCAATGCATAATTACACACTCTACAAATCAAGTATGAAAGATAAAATTCCCATCAAACTAATCTCTTCTCATGGCTGGGGGTAAAGAAAAAAAATCTTCCTCAAAATTCATCTCCTGTATAAAGTGATGACGCAGTTGTTCACAGTAGCATTTTAAGTTAAAAGCTGACAGATTCAATTATACCCTATAAAAACAGCCTTAATAGCTGTTGTTAAGGCTGGCTGGTTCACACTCGTCATGTAATGCTGGTGCCTCGAACCAACTGGATGTCTGGTATGATAAGAGGGGCTCTTTAATGGCTTCTTTGACTTAAATCCTCACTAATCATTTTAGAGCTGTGACAAAAATTTTGCTGCATGGGGGTAATTTTATTTTTAAGCCACCTATACAATGAATTAAGCTCATACTGCTGGGATTTGAGCATGCTTCCTTTGTTTCCTTAACACTATATAAAAAAAATAATAATTTATGTTAAAATTTAGGAATAAGAGGAAGTAAATTTAGAGTGACAAAAGTGGAAATTTATGCCTTAAATGGTTTTAACATATCTGCAGTCATTTGCTATGTTCCACAGATGATCACATCCAAACAAACTGTAATAAAACCGCACTGAAAACAAATCTGTCTCCATATGGCTCAGTAGATAAAATTATGACAGATATGTTGGATTTTTTAGCCCTATGACAGACTGGCGACCTGTCCAGGGTGTACCCCGCCTCTCACCCTATGGCAGCTGGGATAGGCTCCAGCCCCCACCCGTGACCCTGAATAGGATAAGCGGAAGAAAATGGATGGATGGATGGATGTTGGACTTTGTTTTTTTTTTTTTTACACTCAGCAAGTGACATCTACCACCAGTCTGGCAACTCCTCTGCTCTCACCCACTCTCCCATCTGTTGCCCACCTGATCCACACAAGCAGCTCATCTGTAGCCTACAAGCAGGGTCACACCTACTGATTGCTTTCTATTCAAAAGGGCCTGAAAGAATACAGAGGGGCACAAGGTCACAGAGGCAAAATAAAGTAATTATTGACAATTTAGACTTGTTTGTTGTGTTACTGTATTAGTGTACACATGCAAGATTCAGTATATGTGCATATGTGTGTGCCAGGAGTTCAAGATTACCATGCTGTACCTCCTTTTATTAATCTTCATAGGCTTGCTCTCCCTCACTCCATTCTCCAATGTTGTGCCTTCCCATGCCTCCTTTCCTTTCCTTTCCTTTCCTCTCCTTTAACAATTCAATTAATGAACAGAGTATTTTTCACAATATAAAATTCCTCAAATAACACAAAAGCCTTTTTTTCTCTCTGTGTTGTAGTATAACCAAGAGGACCATTTGTGTGTTCAGTCATTTTAGTCATTTAGTGCTACACTATGTAACAGTATTGGTTGCCTCTTTTCTAGAGCCTGACACATATTGGATTTTGAAGACCAATACAGGTACCGATATTTGGCGATTTAAAAATCGGACATTCTAATATATCAGCCGATATTTTTCTTTCAGACACAAGAAACATAAACACATTTCCCTAATATTTGTTATGTGTAGTTATTTATTTACTCGTTTATGCTCTGTCCGACTCTAGTCGGATCAGCTGGTTGTTGTGTTTGTGGTGTTCCAAACACGTGTGTTGCCCGCAGAGAAGTTGCAGAGTGCCCTCTGGTGGACAAACTATGCAACATCAAGACTCATAACACGGTTGAAGGGTGTTTCTCCCGTCTCTTCTTTACTTTTTAAATTCTTATTATTGCCTGTTGTGAATGCCAATACCAATAGACTAGCAAATAGTTCATATTGGCCTGCCAATAAATCGATTGGACTCTACTCTTTTCTGTGTTTAACTTTGTAGACAGTCTCTGCCACTTAATTCGAATTATGTCAGTCCACTGAATAGCTGTTATCGGTTGTTATCAGTCCCATACGTATCACGAGTAGGTGGCCTCTTCTGCTAGGGCCTTGTTCATGGTTTGTTCCCCTCACTAACCAGAAGGTAGCCATTGTTTGTCTAGGCAAGAAGGGCAACAAAAGTCCATATCATTAGTTTACTTTCACTGTTTTCATGCTCTGTTTGGTTAGGTTTGTGGCACTAAGAACACTTGATTAGGGTTAAAGAAATATCACAGTTTGGTTTAAAATACCCCTGCAAAAGCAGCTATCCATGACATTCACCACTGGAGATTTTACCTGCACTTCTTAAGAAGACCACTAGATGTCTACTACGTAATCTGGATATTTATCACTGAATACAATGGATGAAAACTGTGTTGGTGAGCAGTTGAAAATTTATTAAATCCCTTGATATGTAAGACCTGGTTTTCAAAGGGGCCATGTAGGTAGAGGAGGTGCAGTTACCTACTGGTACATAGACACCAATTTTATTTGTCTAACTTGAAGGACGGCTCGTTTGAATAAAAATCTGGTTGTAGCTCGCCATCTACCCTACTATGGTTAGAAAGAGGCAACTCATTGAGTTTGAGGCATTTTCCAACTGAGTGGCAGGTGCACAAACCTTGGCGACAAATTGTATCTTCTGGTAATGAATTGATTAAAATATGGGGATGAATTAGTCAAAGCACAGAAAAATTATTCTGTGCATACCCTAGAGCATTCAATACTTTTTTAAAATAGAAAATGTGACCTCAGTATATATTATTTTCTCTCCATGGCTACTCCTTAGCTCCATAGGAAAGAGCCATAGGAAAATGTTAGACCCCAAAGCAAGTTTCATACCAATGACTAAAAATCATTATGTGAAAATTTCCACTCAGTGTTCACAGTATCATACTTTACTACATCTGACGTACAAAACAAGCCAAAATCAAGGATATTCAATATATCGCCCACCCCTAGTTGCAGATTCGGTTTTTATTTGAGCTCTAGTTTGGTGTTCATGTGAGCAAAGACATCAAATACCTGAGGTTAGTCTTGCAGAAAATCAGATCTGCTTGACACAACACAGCTTATTTACCGTATTCCTCAAAGCCCCTCACTGAGCAAAACTGGGTCTCTTCCATCTTCCCACAATAACATCATCTTCCAAAAATGGAAAACACACGCAGAGACACACACACACACAATTACAAAACCATCTGTCTTGTATATGGAAGTCAAGAGGAACAACAGCATCTGCTCTCTCAGAGATCTACCAGCAGAAGCTGTGTGTCACCCTCCAGCCCTGGCTTTAACTCGTCCCCATTCTCTAATTCATCAATCTTCAACCACTGATGCTAATTTTAATGTCTTCCAATCCCTTAATGAAAACAGCCACCCAGACAAATTCAGACATGAGCCAAAAGGTACAGCAAGGGTGAGGGGTGATGTTTATGTTCCACCCGCCCCGAACCCACAGTAATGGCTGCAGGGTGCTATTAACCCACAGCACACCGAAGGATCAATGATGCTAATTGTGTTCATTTGGCTGCAGCTTCCACAGTGGCCTCAACAATATCTGCATGAATATATAAATCTAGACTGAGACAAAACCCCAGGATGCTCCTGTTGTGACTTCATTAATATGTGCACCTCAATACTTTATTGTTCTTATGTGGCGAGAGATCTTACAATCTCTGTGGATGAATTAAACAAAAGAAGCAATGTTTCCTTGTTGTGGTGGTGCCAGGGCAGGGTAGGATAATACAACCACAATTTCAATATATTAAACAACAGTTCCAAAAAATTGCATACTGCATAATGGATGTTATAGCGTATAAGTCAATAACTAAAATCCATCTATAGGAGCCTCATGATAGTTGAGATAGGATACATGTATGTTTTTCCAATACAATTTAACAACTAATCAACAGACAAGTTAGTCAATTAAGGCAAAAATCAAAGTCTTTGCAGGTTTAGAATTATGAAATGTAAAGATTTCATTGCTTTTCTTTGTTTTGTATTATTTTTACATGGAATACCTTTGAATCTGCAAGGACGAGAGCAGGACTTTGAAGATATTAGGAATTAGGAAATGGTAAAAGTCATTGTTTTCTGACATTTTATAGAAGAAACCGTTATTAAGGTTATGGAAAAAGGAACATAATGTGCATATGTATTGATAATGTGAATAACTGTGAATAATTGTGCAGCCCTGCAAAAAAACAAAACCACTATTGATATATATATATATTTATCTATTCATTATTATTGCAGGAATACACTCTGAACTCAAACTGTGAATGTTTGCATATACTCATCAGACACTTTATTTGGTACACCTTGCTAGTACTGGGTTGGACTCCCTTTTGCCTTCAGAACTGCCTTAATTCTTCATGCCGTAGATTCAACAAGGTGCTGGAAACATTTCTCAGAGATTTTGGTCCATATTGACATGATAACATCACACAGTTGTTGCAGATTTGTTGGCTGCACATCCATGATACAAATCTCCTGTTCAACCACATCCCAAAGGTGCTCTACTGGATTGAGATCTGGTGACTGTGGAGCCCATTTGAGTACAGTGAACTCGCTGTCATGTTCAGGAAACCAGTTTGAGATGATTTGAGCTTTGTGACATGGCATGTTATCCTGCTGGAAGCAGGTATCAGAAGATGGGTACACTGTGGTCATAAAGGGATGGACATGGTCAACAACAATACTCAGGTAGGCTGTGGTCTTTAAATGATGCTCAATTGGTACTAAGGGGCCCAAGAAAATATCCCTCACACCATTACACCACCATGAGCAGCCTGACCCACTGGTACAAGGCAGGACTGATCCATGCTTTCATGTTGTTTACGCCAAATTCTGACCATACCATACAAAACTGGACCAGGCAATGTTTTTCCAATCTTCTGTTGTTCAATTTTTCTGAGCCCATGCAAATTACAGCTTCAGTTTCCTGTTCTTATGTCACAGGAGTGGCACCCAATGTGGTCTTCTGCTGCTGTAGCCCATCTGCTTCAAGGTTCAACGTGTTGTGTGTTCATCTCAGATTTTTTTCTCTTTTTCACACCATTCTCTGTAAACTGTAGAGATGGTTGTGTGGGAAAATCCCAGTAGATCAGCAGTTTCAGAAATACTCAGATCAGCCCATCTGGTACCAACAACTATGCCACATTCTAAATCACTTAAATCAGCTTTCATCCCCATTCTGATGTTCAGTTTGAACTTCAGGAGGTCGTCTTGACCATGTCTACATGCCTAAATGCACTGAGTTGCTTCCATGTGATTGGCTGATAAAATATTTGTGTTAATGAACAGTTTAACAAAGTGGCTGGTGAGTGCATATATACATACAGATGGATGTATAAATTTTTTGGTTTTAAAAATCTAACTAATTATGTCTGTGATTCTTCCTTGAGGTTATTTCCCCTGTAATAAGCTATAATCTGAAAAAAGAAAAAAGAAAAAAAAAAACTTTTAAGAGAAGAAAACTAATTTCAAGTCCCGGAGCTGACCTCAACCCCGATCCCCAAACAGCCTGAAAGCAATATTATGCCTCTCCCTTGTCCCTAGATCATTCTATCATTTAAGTCGACAGTGGGCAGAATGAGAATGCACCTAAACCAACCACAAGCTCCATCGCCCAACTTCTCGTCTAATGGGCTGTGGATAAATGGGAGAGGGGGAGAGTGATGGTGACAGTGCCTCTGCCATGAGTAATGGCTCAGTGCTGGCACTGCTTTGACAGTCTGGGGAGTTTTCACAGGAGACTGGAGTCATGTCATCTGATGTCTCATGGGAGAAAAGCTCACCAACAGCAGTCGTGTCCCATAGTGCCAACACGCAACACCTGTCATACCATGAGATTACAATGCGATTTATTTTTCAATTCAAGATGTAGCATTTGGGAAAATGACTCTTCATTTTAAATTAAAACACATGACAGCCACAATAACACTTTAACAAACCAGATGTTTAGTATTTTTTTTAAATGAGAAAGCTTATTTTAGGTAACATCAAATATAATACATTTGAATGTAGGGAAATAGGCCTGAAGGAATTTTGATTTGTCATATAAAAGCACAGGTGTTACATAATAGTGGTACTGTTCTATTTAAGTGTCTTAATGTAATCAAGACTTTTCATTTCATTTTTCACACCAGTGCTTTTCCTGCTGTGACTTGTCAAAACGTTTTTCAATGAAAAGGCCTAATCTATCTATCAGAGAAAGAAAGCTCTCATACTTGCCAGTTACAACAGTGTAAAAAACTGTGGAAAATCTTTTTTCTTTCCTATTAATTCTCACCTGTATTTGTTTTTTTTCTGTGTCCTACAATGGGCTGGCTTTGACAGAAGATCCTATAACTGCAGAGAACTTATCTATTGTGTATTTCAGAAGAAATTGAAACACTGAAGACAGTTAGAGATGTTTTCGTGCAGTCTCGGCTATATTCAGCATATTTTTCCTGAACAGTATAAGAATAGAGAATTAAATGCTGACTGGAGCTTTCAAAATGTAGGTTAGCAGGCTGATATTAGCATTCTGCTGCAGCCTCACACAACACAACTATAGGCTTCCCATTCACTGCAACAATTATGAAACCTACAAATTTCCTGTATGCACTGAAGCAGTTAGTCTGCAGGATCAGAGTGAGCACACAGCCTCATGTCATATTCTATCACAGAGTGTTAAAACAAAAACAGCAGATGCTGACTGCAAATATTAACACCACATGAAAAAGACTCACTTTCAATTCCACAATTCAATTCAATTCAATTCAATAAAATTTTATTTATATACCACCAAATCACAATCGCCTCAAGACACTTTATATTTTAGGGTAAAGACCCTACAATATTAGACAGAAAACCCCAACAGTCAGACGACCCCCTATGAGCAAGCACTTGGCAACAGTGGAAAGGAAAAACTCTCTTTTAACAGGAAGAAACCTGCAGCAGAACCAGGCTCAGGAAGGGGCGGCCATCTGCCGCAACCGGTTGGGGGTGAGGAGAAACAGAAGAGAGCAGAGGGAGACAGGACAAAAGACACACTATGGGAGAGAGACAGGGTTTAATAATAACTAATGATTAAATGCAATAGTGGTGTGTAAACACATGAAGAGTGAAAGAAAGTGAGGAAGAGGAAGTGCTCAGTGCGTCATGGGAAGCCCCCAGCAGCCTAGGCCTATTGCAGCTTAACTAAGGGATGGTTCAGGGTCACCTGATCCAGCCCTAACTATAAAC
>VUQI01055271.1:37296-57494 GCA_015106735.1 Paratilapia polleni | reverse complement strand
AAAGTTAGTTTACCTCATAGACTGTGTATAAACGCATATGCATTCACCAGACACTTTATTAGGTAAACCTTGCTAGTATCAGGTTGGACCCCCTTTTGCTTTTAGAACTGTCTTATTCATCATGGCACAGGTTCAGCAAGGTGCTGGAAACATTCCTCAGAGATTTTGGTCCATATTGACATGAAAGCATCACACAGTTGCTGCAGATTTGTCAGCTGCACATCCATGATGTGAATGTCCTGTTCCAACACATCCCAAAGGTGCTCTGTTGGATTGAGATCTGGTGACTGTGGAGGCCATTTGAGTACAGGGAACTCACTGTCATGTTCAAGAAACCAGTTTGAGATGATTTGAGCTTTGTGACATGGTGCGTTATCTTGCACAAAGCAGCCACCAAAAGATGGGTACACTGTGGTCATAAAGGGATAAACATGATCAGCAACAATGCTCAAGGCTGTGGTGTTTAAACGATGCTCAGTTGGTACTAAGGGGCCCAAAGTGTGCCAAGAAAGTATCCCCCACACCATTACACCACCACCAGTAGCCTGAACCATTGATACAGGGCAGGATGAATCCATGCTTTCATGTTGTTTACACCAAAGTCTGACCCTGCCATCCAAATGTTTCAGCAGAAATCGAGACTCATCAGACCAGGCAACGTTTTTCCAGTCTCCTGTTGGCAGATTTTGTTAAGGCTGTGTGAATTGTAGACTCAGTTTCCTGTTCTTAGATGACAGGAGGGGCACCTGGTGTGATCTTCTGTTACCTTCCTACCAGCTCAAAGCAGTCTGGTCATTCTCCTCTGATCTCTGACATCAACAAGGCATTTTCACCCAGAGAACTGCCGCTCACTTGATATTTTCTCTTTTTCAGACCATTGTATATAACAATCTTTATTACCTTTCAGTGTTATAAATATTGTTATCCAGCAAAATAATGCTAATTTGTGATAATCACAAATAACTTTTTTTCAATTTCTGTATTTATTTAGAAACATCTAATTTTCATTGGTAGCTAAACTGGCTGTTCATTCTGGGACATCTGCAGAACACAGAGGAAAAGACTTCTTAATTTCCCAAAGTCAGTGAATACAACACACGCTGTCGCTTTTTGATGTCGTCATCGAAACAATCGGCTGGCAAATTTTCGTCGCCGGATAAAACACGAATAGTTTTCTTTAGAGAAAATAAAAAATACGACACCGTTAGTAGCCATGTCTGTGAATTATGCTGCTGGGCTCTCGCCGTACGCAAACAAAGGTCTTTGCGGACTTCCTGAGGTAATTTAAGCTTTGTAAGCAGGTAGCTAGCGGGTTAGCCGCAGACGTCTGTCGCATTCTCCGTCTGTAGCGCCGGTCGTAGATGAAATGTGAAAAAAGTATCAAACCCCAGAGTAACACGAAGACGCACTGTCTGTTTGCAAGCACCAAAGAGTATTCAAATAGCGCTATCAAATGAGTTATACATATTTTATATGCCAGCGTAGAGCGACTAAGACGCTACTCTCATCTATAAGGCAAAGGGGGTGATCAGAGGAGTCAAAAGCACCAGCATTTCAAAACTGTCAGTGTTTTTTTTGTTGTTGTTGTTGTTGTTGTTGTTGTTGTTGTTGTTTTAACCTTTGCTAAACTCTGTTACAGCTTTGTGCTTTAGTGGTATTTCATTCAGGCACCGAGTCAAACAAGCTTATTCATTATAATTTGATTGTGGCTCTTTTGGTCAGTGCTTGAAGGCAGCGTTTTCTGTTTTTGCTGCAGCGGTTTGATAGTCCTGAGGAGCTGAAGGCGAAGGTGGAGACTCTTGCCCAGCTGATTAAAGAATCTCAGTACTTGGTCGTCCACTCAGGAGCTGGAATCAGCACCTCGGCAGGTATCCCTGACTTCAGGTGAGACACGAGCAGATCCCCTCCCGTTTATGTTTCATCAGAAATGCAGCACGCAGTTGTTTGAGACTCTTCAAAACTTGTATTGTGCAGCATTGATTGAGTCATCAGAAGGAAACCTCACCTGCCACCTAATTTTTTAAAGCCAACATACAAAGTCAGCAAAAAAAAAAAACATCTGGATAAGCCAGACTCAAGTGCGTCCTATTTGTTTATTTATTTGTGGCAGCCAATTATAATATTATCACTGACTGCCACATATTAATTCTCCTCAATTTTTCTATTTGAAGGTGCCATTTCTTTTTCAGAGTTGATTCACTGCTAACCAAACTGTCCTGTTTTATGTTTCCCTGCCTGCAAGCTGTGGCGGTCTTTAGTGCCCATTAGCTGCCTCTCTAGTGAGTTTCTCGTTATGCGGATGGACTCCTAACTCCACCGCCTTGGACTGCAGCTGGTCCCTGCAGCCCTTGCTCTGCTCTTCAGGTTTGCTGCAAGCTCAAGAGGCAGTCCAATCAGAACCTGCCCGGGTGGAGAACTTGTTCATGTGCCTCTACAGCTGCAGTCCATGATGGTGGAGTGGAAATCCAACCACAGGAGGAGAGAGCCACTTCAAAGGCAGCTGAATTTGTTGTTCAGGCATTCATTTGTCACAAAGGTCTTGGCCATTGAAATATGCCACCACAAGCAGAATCTGTACAAACAGCCATTAAACTGTTTAAGAAAAAGAATACCTTGCCAGCTGTTAAACATGTTGATGGGACCTTTGGTGCCAATGGCAAAGGAAACTGCAGATACAGGGAACAATGGATTGAACTAAGATCACTGCAGCTATCCTTCCATTTTCTTCCACTTATCCAATTTAGGGTTACTGGAGCCTATTCTAGCTGTCACAGGGAGAGAGGCAGGGTACACCCTAGACAGGTCACCAGTCTGTCACAGGGAGAGAGACAGACAACTGTTCACACCTGCAGCCAATTTAGAATCATCAAATAACCTAACGTGCATGTCTGTGGATTGTGTGGGGAAGCCTGAGATATCCTGTACAGGTACAGGGAGTACATGCAAACTCCACACAGAAGGGCCCCAGCTGGCCAGTGGATTTGAACCCAGGACTTTTTGCTGTGAGGCAACAGTGCTAACCACCACACCATCGTGCCACCCTCACTTGATCTATTTCTTTCCCTTATTTTTTCTACTTTTTTTTATAACTAAGCCTTCAAAGTATTATATCAACACCTAATTTATATTTTTTTTAAATGAATAAATATGGTAAAGTGGACTGGTACTTGTATAGTGCTTTTCTACTCTAACTGAGCACTCAGAGTGCTTTTTACTACAAGCCTACATTCACCCATTCTCTCTCACACACTGATGAATGCATCGGGGGCAATTTGGGGTTCAGTATCTTGCTCAAGGACACCGGAGGAGCTGGGGATCAAACCACCGACATTATTTTTTTTAAATGCAAATACACAATACATAATATTAACACAAAGAAATAAACAATACATTATAGCAATAAAAGCCATACCATAAACGCAGAAGCACCAGGGCTTTTCAGAGTCTTAAATTCTTTAATCTCTTGCATGCTGGAGCTCTGTGTACTGGGACCAGTCTGTATCTGTTAGAAAAACACAGCTGTGTCTTTTTGAAGGCAGGAGTGGATGATCCACTGAAGAGGCTGCCTGGTTCTACTTTAACTAAAATAGCATTTATTGTGCTTCATTTCTATTGCAAAAATTCTGAGTTGCAGTTGAGAATTTAGACCCCGTTCAGTAACACCAGCGTTACTGACTCATTGTTATAGTGCTATTATTTACCCTCTAATTCACAGCTTTGAATGTGAATGTGAATGTGAAACCTCGCTGTTGCTTGGTGATGAGGAGAAAAGAAATTGAATGTATTCTCCCATGTGTGTTTTATCCATAGAGCCCAAGGTTGTCCAGTATAACCTTGCAGTTTTGCAGGTGTTACTGGCTAAATTTGGGGATATTATTCAGGTGGAAATGTCAGACTGACTATCTGAGACAGGGGTGTCAAACTCACCTTAGCTCGAGGGCCACATACAACCCAATTTGATCTCAACTGAGCTAGACCACTAAAACTACTGCAAAATAACCTTTCTTTCAAAATAATCTTTCTTTTAATGTAAAGAAGTATTGGTAAATGTTAATATTTAATGAACCATCAATTTACAAAACAGTGATATGATGATCTTTTAAACAATGAGGACAATTTTAACAGTATGTTATGCATTAAAACTTACAGTGAATCTATAAAAGCAGAAAACCTTAAAATGTACAGTTTTTGAAACTCTGCAACAACTTGTCAAGATGTAGAAATACTTTCTATACATTTTCAGTCTTGTGTAGTAATCTTGGCATCAATTCACCAGGAACTGCAGTGCATTTTAACAAAAAATTGAAGATTACTTACTTGCAAAACCCATCCAGTGGGCCAGATTGGATGCTTCGGGGGGCCGAGTCTGGCCCATGGGCTGCATGTTTGACACACCTGATCTAAGAGATGCTGCACATAGAGAAGCTGTGCTGTGTAGTCATGAGCCCGAGCTGATAGTTGTTGATGTCTTCTGTTATTTTGGGAGTCATAACAAGCACCTCTTGGCTTACTCTCCTGTTTCTCTTGTAGTACCAACATTTGAGCAGAGGAGGGCGGTGCTTTCCTGTTTCACATCAGGTCCAGCACTCTGTCACACATACTGAGAGTATAATGTCAAACCGTCCTTAGTGTTTGCCATTATAATGGAAGCATTTGTCTTTGGTACTGTGCAAACAAACCTTTGCCTCCTAAACGCAGAGCTGTTCGTACTCAAAAAGACATTAACTGAGTTTGTTGTATGTGAATGAAAAAAGTTGGATTATGTGAATTCATACATAAAAGCTTGGATGTGAAGACAAATTAATATTTAATTGCTTTGCCTGTCAGTTAGGTAGAGTTGACCTTGGAGGGTGTATCATTAGAGCCAAGGTTACTATGTACACTTAAAGCTCGCTAATGCAAGCCATTTTTCCTTTGCTGCTCAGACACATATAAACACTCATACTCCAGATGAGAAGAAATTCAGCTCATTAAGTTACCATTATTGACACCTTAACACGCAAATATACCAGCTTCACAGACCTTGTGGCTTTAATGTCTTGCAGCATCTTTATCAGGGTGATTAGCGTGTTATATGCGATGCACACGGCAAGCCCTCACTGCTGATGAGTCTTTGAACTGGTCTGTAGAAAGATGGGGCTTTTAAAGTTCAAACTGGAAGCAAAAGATGAGACATATGGTTATATTTTTGGATTCGCGGGATGCGTTCCATCGTCTGATGCTTAATGACAAGTTGCATGCCCTCAGAGTAACTTGGCAACTGTCACGGTGTTAGACAGCTCCAGCAGTGAGTGTACCACTGCGTTCATCCGACCATTCAGACACCCAAAACTGACTGATAATCACAGGAGCAGAAACTGAGTGACTTCAGATTGAACATCATCCATTTTAGTCAACAAACTTTTCCTGTCATATTAGACTGTGAGAATGTTTGTTTTTTTATCGTAATCTCTCTGATTTTCTCTGTAGATTTTACTAGTGGGAATATATTTGCAGTGGTTTTATTGGTCTTGGACTAACGGTAATGTCAATTTCATGCACATATTTTGCAGAGCTTCTCTTCAGAAATCACCCCATGGGTTTATTATTACACACACACACACACACACACACACACACACCAGATGTAAAGCCTCCATCAACTGTATTACAACCTGTCCAGTCCCAGTAATGCTTGCTCCATGTATTCATCGCCATATTCTCTTCCAGGGGTCCCAAGGGTGTGTGGACTTTAGAAGAAAAGGGTGAGTCACCTCACTTTGATACCACATTTGAAGATGCTCGCCCCAGCTTAACTCACATGGCCCTCCTGGGATTGCAGAGGGCCGGGTACCTCAAGTATCTCATCAGCCAGAATGTGGACGGCCTGCACGTGCGATCAGGCTTCCCAAGGTAATTCAAATAGTAGAGACATTGTTATTTTCCATAGGCAACTATACAGTATGTGTTACATTTTAAGAATATCACTAACCTTTATGTTGAGTGCTTTGGAGTTGAAGCAGAGTGAGTGGAGAGGCTGTAAAATAGCTTTTCAGCTCAGAGCTTTACTTGTTTACGAAATTCAGTGAGCATATTATTGAGTATGCAGTTACTTTTTTTTTAATCATATCTGTTCATTCCTACTTGGTACATGTGACTCATTGTTTAATATTTGAAGCTGCTGCTGCGTGATAACAGCTATAACAAATACCTTGAAATAATTTTCAGTGTAATGGAAAATGTTTGGTCAGAGTCTGGATTACACAGCCATATTGGACTAACCCAAGGCCAGGAGTCCAATTTTTAATTCAGGCCATACGTCCAGCCTTTATGCATATTGGAAGACTTGCTTTCCCTGGAAGCCTTTTTTTTTTTTTTAAGCCCTTCCTCCACCCTTGGTCAGGTTTTTTAAATGAGACCAGACAGCGTAGCGGTAGTTCTCTGAGGAAATCATTAAGCTGGCAAAGGAAACCAGTTGGGCCTAATCGGCACAGGTGCCAGGTGATGCTCAGAAATTAATATGAGTGCTCAGAATATTTATAAGAGTCCAAGTTGAAAAGAAGGACAAAGAAAAAGTTGAGCTGAGTCCTCACATTTCAGGTTTTTCCTGGGTTAGATTGGCCTTTGTGGGGTGTCATGTACAGTAACAGGCAGTGAATCTGTTATTTGGCAGAAATCTGCATTTTCTTCACATTTTCTTGTTATTTCTGAACATTTTCTAGACAGAAATGTCTGTTGTGTTTGGGTTAAGAAACCCGAACTAACAAAGCTGGTTAAAGTATTTTATTACAGTGCTGGTGGGGAAAAAGAAAAGTTCCATTTACTTTGGAGACAATGAATAACGTGAATGATCATCTGCCTCTGTCTCTGTTAGGGATTTGTTATCAGAGCTTCATGGAAACATGTTTGTGGAGGAGTGTGAGAAGTGTGGCAGGTATGTGCGTACACACAAACACAAGTCCCAAAAAGTTGCATTTTGTTTTAAAAACGTTTTCTCTCGCATTGAATTTCACATTTTGTCAGATGCACTTTTTTGGTAATACCAACAGCATATCATGAGGCTGCTACATAATACATGAAGTATGCAGATAAGAGGATCGGTTACTGTTTACTACTTAAGAATGCACAGTATCTAAGAAGTCTTGCATCTTATATTTCCTAGTGTCATTATGGGCTTTCTATCATCTCCCTCCTGGGATTTGCACATGATCTACACGAGTAATGTGTTAATCAAAACCTACAATGGTATTTTTCCTCTGTATGTAGTTATAGGAGTTCCTTGAGTACACAGATAGTAGCTCAGAAAGGGCCTGAAGCAGATGCCCTGCAGCAGTAGAAAACCCATACTGGTGTCCACGTCTAATGGAGAAAAACAAAAGCTGCAATACTTGTCAAAAATTTTATTGCATGAGGAGTGTTTTCCCTGCACACATGAGGCATCTTAATGTGAAATGAGACTGAAAAGAGCTGGGCCACAGTATGCCTTCCTTTAAAGGAAACCCTACAGCAGGTTAATGCACAGTCGTTATCTCAAAATGTTTTCAGTAACAATGCAGTGACTTCACTTTGTTCCACTGACCTTCACAGTCAGCAGATTACCTCTGGGATTAGGTGGAAAAAGAGGGCTAAAGAATAAATACACGTTTAAACAGGTCTGCAGAAGTTTCATGATGTGGTTAAGTCCCTGAAATCTTTAGAGGATCTTTTCACAAAGTCCATGTATAAAAAGTAAAAGTTGCGTGGGTTTTAAGTAGCCACCAAGTATCAGCTTTTGTGTATAATTAGACCTTGCTTTGATGCCTGTGAGCAACTTTGTCTTCTTTCTTCTAACCAATACAAAGCTGCTCTGGATGCACTGAGAATTAAATGGTATTTTTCTGTGGGTTTTCCAGGCAGTATGTCCGAGAAAAGGTGATTGGTGTGATGGGGCTGAAACCGACCGGACGCTACTGCGAGGTGGTACGATCCAGAGGACTTAGAGCGTGCAGGTGACATGTGTGGACTTGTGCATTTTAAAGGTACAAAGAGTATATCATCATTGATTTATTATTTCATTTGTGTGTTCTTAACTGCTAAAGAGGGAGGCTGATCAGCACTATACTCGACTGGGAGGATGCTCTTCCTGACAGAGACCTGAACAAAGCAGATGATGCAAGCAGGTGAGAGAGACAAAGGTGCAGTCGTTTGAACTCCATTGCTCCATTTCTACTTGATTTTATTATAGGTGTTCTTTGTTTAACCATCTGCAGTGATAATGTGGTAACAAATAGCATGTGCTCTTTCCTTTCCTCTGACATGCCTCTCAATGTAAAAAGCACAAGCAGTAGTTCAAATACGTCCTGTGAACTGAAAAATGTGGAAACTGTTTGATCATTTGCTTTAGCCTTCGATGGCTTTGCTGTCGCTCTCCTGACATGCAAAGAAGACCTTATTTGAAAACCTTTTTAGGGATTATGTGTGCATTGCGGTCTGCTTTGATGTCACCATTTTCCTCTGGAGTGTGAAAATTTGCATTCTTTCCCTCTGCCACAAAAAGCTCTTATTGTGTTGTCTGTGAGTCAGAAAGATGAATGGGATGTATATATGTGTCACCTTGACGTGCTGTCAGCGACCTATGATGGATGCATTATTATTAACTAAATCACAAAGAGGAGATTTGGAGCTCTGACCACTGAACTCTCAATTATGTGTTCGTGGCAGCGAAAAAAGGTGAAAAATTACTGAGTGTTAATCAATGCGAGGTTTAGCAGCAGTTCATGCAGCAGATTTGTCTGGGTGCAGTCCTCTGAATCCATCCACTGCACCATTTTGAAGATGAAAACGACAAGAAGACAGTGCTGTCTGATCTCAGAGAAACAGGGGATGGGTACAGTGTGCGTTTGACTTAGAGTTCAGCATGTGTTCATTGCACTGCTGCAAAGTGTCTCATGTTGCATATCATGTGTGATCAGACTGTATATACTTAAATTATATTTCTCACAGTAATTGTGCTTGCTTTCTTTAATTTGCTTCGTGATTCAAAGCGAGGGTGGGCGGGAGTGGGTTATAGAACTGGAGCTACATCCAGATAAATTCTGTTTAGCTTTGTCTCATTGAACAGGAGCCTACTGCAATCAAGTGTTTGCTTTAACCTTGGGGGTTTTTAATGCAATTTTTGCCTTTGTGACTGTAACAGCCAAGGCTAGAGTGTTTGTGTTTTTGGGTTGTCCTTTGGACTGCTCCATACTCGTGAACACGATATCTCTTGAAGGCCTTGAGGGAATTTCTTCAAGTTCGGCACAAACTGATTAGAATTCATAGTCAGTGCTCACTGTTAACCCTCAGGGGAAAAATATAATTTGCTAATTATAACAACAATCCATAAAAAAATCTCACAGGATAAAATAATATTTCCAAAAGCTGGAGTCTGAAAACATATTGATGTAAATTGTACCTTGACTGGTTGATGTAGGAATTGCCTTTAAACTGACCTTGACCTTGCCATTTATTCAGTTTCAGTCAGGATAAAGGAGCTTTAACTGCCTTTTAACTGACTAAAGAAAGCACATATGTAGACGGGTCACTGATATGACATGCGTATTTTTGTATCCATTGCATCATTTCTATTTAAAATAATTTATTCAATTCATGACTTGCAGGAGTTTATTCTGTAAGACCTTTTTAGTTTGATTACATTGTCATTGCAATCAAATAATATATATTCTTTTGGGTTTTAGCAAAATCTAAACATTTCAGGCAGCGCAAACGTCCATTTAAATGAACAGACTAAGGAGACTATTAAAAACAGTGTTTAAATGATAATAAATACAAAGTAAAATACTCTGACGTGGTTTATTTTTTTTAAATTGTTAAAATAATCAAAATTTATAAATATCAGTCATTTTAAAGCTGTTGAGACAATTAAACCAATTTATTCCAGCAGTTTGTATGTGCTCAGTGTCATGGTGGTACAACTATAAACATGGAACTTTTATAATGAAGTAAAAAAGTATAAACTGTGTGTGATCATACAGAGCACCCCATGAGGTCTTTGTGGCTGGCTGAAAAAGTTTGTAGCTCTTTTGTAAATATTCAATTCATATGTAGGCTGATACATTTTACATGTCACGTGGTACAACCAGTGTAAAACTAAGAAAATGTTAACTTATGATAAAGGTCTTTATTTCATTTAAAAATTATATGTATGATCTTGCTACCAAACCCAAAAGTTAATACAGGCGTCCAAGTAAAAGCCTGTTTAAATTGAAAATAGTTGCAAAAGTCAGGTGGTGCAGCTACAAGAAAGGACACTTAATTAAATTAATATTATTTAAAAGTCCAAGATAATTTATTCGATTTCTAAAATGCTTATCAGGTATCAATAAATAATTTTAAACAGAAATGATGCATGTCACGCCAATGACCTACATATTAAAATAAGGGAAAAACAGGTAAATCAGAAGAATGACAAAGAACTTGTTTATGTGTGACTTCATCCTCTTTAGAAGAGCAGACCTGGCTCTGACTCTCGGCACGTCCCTGCAGATCAAACCCAGTGGAGACCTCCCACTCCTCACCAAGCGCAAAGGAGGGAAATTGGTTATTGTTAACCTGCAGCCGACCAAACATGTGAGCGTCACTTATGCAGCACCGCCACATACACACACACGTACAATTATTTATCTTGGAAATTTTGAATGGTTTGTGTAAATGCTGAAACAACACATCTGATGCTTTAACCAGTATCTCCATGGCTTTAATTTCCTGTGTGCAGGACAAGCACGCACACCTGCGTATCCATGGTCATGTGGACGAAGTCATGAAACAGCTGATAGAGGTGCTGGGACTGGAAATCCCAAAATGGGATGGACCAACTGTCTGCGAGAGCTCCACAGCCACTTCTGAGTCCAGCCCTGATATCAAACCACCGTGTGGTGTTACTGCAAAGGAAAAGGTGGAAAAGGACCTCATTAAGGAGGACAGGAAAAGAGAAGCAACACAGCTAACAGACGATGCGAGTGTTAAGGAGGAGACAGTTTCAGTAAAAAGGGAGAGAGCAGACCTCCCAGTGGAGATAAATGAAGAGAAATAGCCTCAGGTAATTTTTTCTGAAAACACAACACACATCCGTCCAGAAACAAACCTCGCAGTCCAAGGCGATTTGATGAGTTTCATGGAGGTCAGAGCTACTTCTCATCTGGAACAAAGACTTTTCTAGTACTGTGGTGGTTATATTAATCAGAGATTTCTGACACTCCCCTTACTGCCATGTTAAGCAGTGATGTGGAACTGATGCAGCAGAAGCTTCGCAGAACTCTTGAGTACAGAGACCAGGATGTAAAAGTTCCTCCTGTCATAGTAAAGGACATCTGGGTACATTTTCCCACTCTGAGTTTTACTTTAGTTGGAGAACGGGTCTTTTGCAGATGGGATAATAAGATGAGATCTGGAGCACGTCATTACAAATAAAGTTTTAATCAGGTTTGTAAGGTAGCGGCACCTTATTAAAAGCTTTATTTATATCCATGTGCTCCAGATCTTATCCCCAAAGACCTTGTCTCTATAGACTCCTTAGTTCAATAGGTCATGAAAAGAAGTAGCAAGTGAGCATCTAGAAAATATGAACGACTAGTAGCTACATCAAGATGGGGGAAATTTCAGTTTTGGGCCATAAATAAATCCTAATCCCACTGTATGTTCCTAGGAAAATATTTATATCTCAAGAAAAAAAAAAAAAATCACTGTACTCCCACAGAAGTCGCTTCAGTTTTTTAAACAGTTTGTATATGTTTTAAACACAAAAATAATAAACACAAAAAAATATGTGGAACAGTCTTTTGTATACTGGCTGCAGATGTAAACCAGCATTTCAGAAATGGAGAAAGCCTGTATTCTGCTGAGTTAGTGTATGGCTGATGGTGTTTGCTATGATTTTACACCTCTGAGGTCAACATCTAAACACTTTAGTAGGCTTCAAATTCTCTCTAATTATGTATCACTGCGTTGTGAATGAATGCTATCACAAGGTCAGTGGCAGAAGTGACCTCAATGAAAAAAGGAGAGACGAGCATCTGTTTTGTCTTTTGTTTTTCTGTGCGAGCCAGAGCGGTTGTGCACCTGGATTGCACTTTACTTTTCTATTTTTATAAAGCCAGAATACCCGTTTTGAGTAATGGGCCACAGGTGTTTGCAAAGGAAGATAATTACTGCAGCAGACGTGCAGCTGCTTGACTCTCTTTCAGTCCATTAAGGCACTTTGTTTTTACACACATAGAAGCAACAAATGTTAAAGCCAGGAAACACAACAACTGCAAGACAAAGGCATACAGGTAAACTGCCTGAATGTTAACGGATCATTAGACAAATCTCATTACTGCTTTTACTTTCTATACCTGCATATAAATGTGTTTTAAATGTGTCTGCTCTATAAATGTTCACACTCTATCCTTTGAAATGAACTTTTTAAAATTATTTTGATGAGTTGTAACATGAGGATTGATGATATAATGTAGTTCCATTTGTATCCATTTACTCTCACTGGCCACTTTATTAGGTATACCTTGCTAGTACCTGTTTGGACCCCCTTTTACCTTCAGAACTGCCTTAATTCTTCATGGCACAGATTCAACAAGGTGCTGGAAGCATCACTCAGTTGCTGCAGATTTGTTGGCAGTACATCTCACTCCACCACACCCCAAAGGTGCTCTGTTGTATTGAGATCTGGTAACTGTGGAGGCCATTTAAGTACAGTGAACTCACTGTCACCAGTTTGAGATGATTTGAGCTTTGTGACATGGCACGTTATCCTGGTGGAAGCAGCCATCATAAGATGGGTACACTGTGGTCATAAAGGGATGGACGTGGTCAGCAACAATTTTCAGGTAGGCTGTAGAGTTTAAATTATGCTCAGTTGGTACTAAGGGGCCCAAAGTGTGCCAAGAAAATATCCCCCACACCATTACACCACCACCACCAGCCAGAACCATTGATATAAGGTGGGATAGATCCATGCTTTCATGCTGTTTATACCAAATTCTGACCCTACCATCCAAATGTTTCAGCAGAAATTGAGACTCATCAGACCTGACAACATTTTTCAATCTTCTATTGTCCTTTTTTTGGTGAGCCTGTGTGAATTGTAGCTTCAGTTTTCTGTTCTTAGCTAACAGGAGTGGCACCCGGTGTGATCTGCTGCTGCTGTAGCCCATCTGCGTCATATGTTTAATGTGTTGTGCATTCAGAGATGCTCTTCTGCATACCTTGGTTGTAACAAATAAATATTATTTGAGTTGCTGTTACCTTCCTATCAGCTTGAAGCAGCCTGGCCGTTCTCCTCTGACCACCAACAAACATGCCATTTTCAGTAACCTATCTTCCCCATTCTGATGCTCAATTTGAACTTCAGCAGGTCGTCTTGACCATGTCCACATGTCTAAATGCACTGAGTTGCTGCCATGTGATTGGCTGATTAGATATTTGCGTTAACAAGCAGTTGAATAGGTGTACCTAATGAAGTGGTCATGAGTGTATAGCAGCATAGTTAATTTCTTGATGTATCTTAAGCTAGTGGTTCTCAACATTTTCTTGCTTCTGACAACTTTTTTCTATATTGGAACTGCTTAACCTGTGCTGAGAATCATTCATTTATAGCTATTGATGACCATAATTACATCAGGGTTCTCTGCTAGCTTGTATAGACTGAACATCATGTAGACTGCCCATATTTTACATTTTTGCTACAACACTGAAACGTATTTTATACCTGAGCAGTTTAAACACCAAAATATAGATTTAAAAAGCCTTTAACAAAAGCATACAAGAAGCATTCAAAAAGGTATGGGCTTCCACTTAAAAATCCAAACGCTGAAACCTTGAAGGGGCCGAATTTAATTACATATGATTTTAAATTTTTTAGCAATGTGACTGGTTGGCCTAGGAATATACCGTGAGGCAGTACTTGTAGTTTTAGCAATCCAGTCAAACTCGAATTTACCTAAATCCATCTTGTAGCTAAACCTTGCCCACGGATTTTCTTTCACTCAAGTTGAAGTGCTTCAACTGCTTTTCAGTAAAAACCTACGTTTACAAACTACCTTTAAGGAATAACAGAACACAGATCCTATTTCAGATGAGCTCACCTGGGTGGAGGCTTATGGGTGGATTCCTAGACATTTTTGATCATACCTCATTTTCTAAACCGAGACGGGACAGTAGAACCTAACTTCAAAAGTGCATCAAATTTGCGAAGAATTTCCATAGTCTTAAATAGAAAGTGGAAAAGGTGTTTTGTTTTGTTTTTTTTTTAGCACCAGACAGACTTTCAACAGCAATTCATCCTCTGAGTTCAGCAACAAGGGCACTGGTCAGAGAATCACAGCCCTGTTGTGATGGCCGTAAAGGAGTCCGTCGGTGACAGCATGTCTGGAGCTGGTGCAGAGGGAGCAGAACATCACATTAAAAAAAAATTTGTGGTATGATTAAGCCAGAATAGAACTTTTTTTCACTGAAAGGATTTCACTGGTAGTTACTGGAATGCTTTTAAGGAAAGTGAGAACAACCAATAATGCCAGTAAAGTGAGAAAACCCTGCTACAGACTGTCAAAAAAAGTATAGACAGGGAGTTCATGCTCACTTGTGGTTGTCACACAAAAGTAGGCAAGCAAATCATGGAACCAGAGTCTGTTCCTTTCCAGAAACTCCACATTCAGCATTACTGAGCTTGAGCAAGTCTCAGAGGGAAAATGCTGAAGCTGTAAGCACTGCTAAAGATCTGTTAAAATGTCATCAAGATGGAGAAAAAGGAAAAAAGAACATGTGATGATAGAGATGGTGGAAATACTTCTAAGGCTAGAATACTGACTTTGAACAGGCATTACTTAAACATGTTTCAGTATTGCAAATACATTGTTTCATCTTCAGAATTTGAACAAAGTCATGAGCCTATCAGAAGCTTTATCTGTCAACAAAGTCTGAAAACACACAGTATTGAGTCATATTAAAGAAAATATTTTTCTCTAAGTATAACATGCTAAGTTTCAGGGGGAAAAAAGCTTCCTCTTATCTATTTTCAGTCTCAATTTCCCTCTGTAGAAATAAAATTAAAAAGCATCATGGCATCCTTTCTGATGAAGAAATTGAAGTCTTTCTAAGAAGTCTTTCTTAGAAAGAGGCATTAATTCATGGATTCACAGAATAAAATGTTCCTCTTATGCTAAACTGAAAAAAGAGATGGAGAATTTTGCTGGGATTTTTGTTTTTGTAAATGGTTCACAAGACACTAAATTGATGTTTTACTGCAGCAATGGAGAATTTCTTGCTCTTTGTCCTGAGTGAAATTGCAATTGGTACCAATTAAAGGCTGGATGACCCTTTTATCCTCATATGGGATTTGTTTAATGACAATATTTCAAAAACAATTTCAGAGACAATTCAGGCACTTCTTACACTTAGGGAGAGAGGAAAAGGACTTTGTCCACACTCTGTTAAGAAATTGCTTGTTAATTTGTGTGTCTCACTACTGCATTCAGATTCACCATTACAGCTCCTGAAGGAGATTATTCTCCCGAGAGAAGGCTGTTCTTGTTTTTCCTGCTTGCGCCGGAACACAATATTCACCACATGGTAAAATCAGAGATAACAGCAAATTTAATGTACCCTTACGACCCAAAGATCAGAACATGGGTTGGAAAAATATCATTTTTAATTTGCTAGTATAGATGCTTTCACAGTCCAAGAATAAAACTGAAGATTCGATTTTTAACTAATTAGTACAAACATAATGTCTCTCATAAAGTTAGGTCCATAATTTGAAGGACAAACACACAATTTCTGAAGTTTTGCTTCTGTATACCACTGCAGTGGGTTTTAAATCAAACAACCAAGATGTGGTAGAAGTGCAGATTTTCAGCTTTAATTCAAGAGTTTTTGCAGAAATTTTGCATTAACTGTTTAGGAATTACAGCCATTTTTATACATAGTCCCCTATTTTTCATAGGCTCAAAATTAACTGGACAAATTAGCATAATTTTAAATATAAGGATTGATTTTAACACTTGGATGACAATCCTTTGGACTCAGTGACTGCCTGAAGTCTAGAACCCATGGGCATCACCAAATGCTGTGTTTCCTTGAGATGCTCTGCCAGACCTTCACTGCAGCCGCCTTCAGTTGCTGTTTGTTTGTGGGTCTCTCTGCATTCAGTTTTGTATTTAATAACTGAAAAGCTCTGTTGGGTTGAGATCAGGTGACTGACTTGGTCATTGAAGAATATCCTATCACTTTGCCTTGAGAAACTCTTAGGTTGCTTTTGCAGTATGCTTTGGGTCATTATCTGTTTGCACTGTGAAGCGCTGTCTGATCAGTTTTGCAGCATTCATCTGAATCTGCACAGAGAGTATAGCCCTGTACACTTCAGAGTTCATCCTGCCACTTCTATCAGCAGTCACATCATCAATAAACACTAGTGGCCCAGTTCCACTGGCAGCCATACAGGCCCATAGCATAACACTGCCTCCACCGTGTTTGACAGATGATGTGGTATGCTTCAGATCATGAGATGTTTCCTTCTCCATACCTTTCTCTTCCCATCATCCTGGTACAAGTTCATCTTGGTTTCCCCTGTCCAAAGATTTTTTTTTTCAAAACTGTGCAGGCTCTTTTAGATGTTTTCTGAAAAAGTCTAATCTTGTTCTTGACTGTAACCAGTGGTTTGCACCTCGTTGTGAACCCTCTGCATTTACAGTCATGAAGGCGTCTCCTGATTGCAGACCTTGACAATGATACAACTTCTACCTTGAGAGTGTTCTTGACTTGGTTAGATGGTGGGAAGTTGTTTTTTTGTTGTTTTTTTTTAACCATGGAAAGATTTCTGTGATCATCCACTTTAGTTGCCTTCTGTGGTCTTTCACCTCTTTTTAAGAATGTACCAGATTGTTGATTTGACCTCTCCTAAAGTTTTTGCTGTCTCTCTGATAGGCTTGTTATGCTTTCTCAGCCTAACAATGGCCTCCTTCACTTGCACTGACATCTCTTTGGGCCTCATATTTAAAATTACAGTGAAAAGCTAAAAAATACAAATTCAACTCTTGGAATCCACTTCAGATATTTTGTCTGCTTCATTTGTCATGAAATAACAAGGGAGCAGGTCTCACCTGGCCATAAAACTACTTGTTGGTCAATTGTCCCCTCTGAAAATGGAGGAGGATGTACAAAAATGGCTGTAATTCCTAAACAGTTAATGCACAACCCCATGAATTAAAGCAGAAAATCTACACTTCAGTCATATGTTGATTTGTTTGATTTGAAATCCACTGTGGTGATGTACAGAGGCAAAACTTCAGAAATTGTCTTTCTCCAACAAACCCTAACAAATTATGGACCTAACTATATACATAAGTATATGTATATAGTTAGGTCAGCCTGCAGTTTACACATTTTTACAGTGAGGCTGATTAAAATGTAGTGAAATGAGTTTCACAAAATATATATCAGTTAAATAAACATCTGTGAAAATGAAATGAAAATGTGAAAAAAAAACTAGTCTAATTTCTGACTTTGGTGACTGGTACTCATCATTTTCTGTGACACGTGAATAACAATAAAATTTTCTCGATGAAGGATTTTGAAAGTCAAGTATGCACTGTTATAAGATAATTCATTATTTCATCATTTTTATAGGTAAAAGTTCATTATTGAGAATGGCAACGGAAATTTAAGAGAGTTTTCCACTTAATGGCTTTTCACAAAGCTTTCAATAATGAAATCCCTCCACGATGAGGATCACAAGAAGAGGCTGAGCTTGTCATGCTGAAAATTGAAGTTGTTTCCAATCAGATGCTTTCCAGATGGTATTACATGGTGGATCAAATTCTGATGGTACTTTTCAGCATCAATTCTGACAAGATCCCCAACACCACTGGCTGAAATGCAGCCCCAAACCATGACAGAGCCTCCACCATGTTTTACAGATGGTTGTAGACACTCACTGTTGTACCTCTCTCCTGACCTCCTCCGTACATATTGACGATGATTTGAACCACAAATTTCAAATGTGGATTCATCACTCCATAAGACCTGTTGCCACTGATTTTCAGTCCAGCTCTTGTGTGATTTGGCATACCTCAGCCTTTCCTCCCTGTTTCCCTTCCTTAAGAATGTTTTCTTGACAGCCACCCTTCCACTGAGACCATTTCTGATGAGGCTTCAGTGAACAGTAGATGGATCAATTGAAGGGTCAGATGCATTTCTCAGGTCCTGTGTCAGCTCTTTGCTGGATTCTTTTCCTATTTATGAAGGACATGGCTTTCAGATACTGTTCATCTGCTGTAAATAGTTTTTAGACCTGACACTTCTTCTTTTGACTTCCACTTGTCCAGTTTCCTCAGTTTTTTTAAGGACACACTCTGCATACCTCTTGCACACTGTGCAGAGATATGCTTTTTGAGAATCACCTTGTTGGTGCAAAAATACTATTATATGTCAGTCATACTGTGTTTTCTTTGGGATTTTTCATAGATTCAACTAAAGAAATGGGAACAAATTATGTGTAGACACAACACTGGTTCATCCCTTGAGTTTGGTGCCTTTTTTATGCTTCATAGGTCAGTGTGAAGTGACTTAATGAACAAAAAAGCATTCCTCTGAAAATGGTCAGGTACAAGGACTGGACTGAAAATGAGTAAAAAGGCAGCCAATGTCACAAAGAAAAACTTAACTATTGCTCAAGAAAGTCTGGCTGCATGGAAGCAAAATAGAAAGAGATATCTTAAGACTTTTATACAATCCTGGAGCTTTCAGTCTGAGTCTTCATCACAAACATGATTAAAAAGTTGAATTTTCGGGTTAAGTGTAACATCAGGTTTAGTTTTTTGAAAATTACAAAGTAAAATCCGTTTCCCCTTTGACACATATAAATCTATTATTAAAACTTGTCCTTCCACTTGCCTTTTTAAGCATATCTTGAGCCCCTGGATTCATACTGTCTCTGTAATTTTAAACAACCACTGAATCCAGCCAGGGAGTCCATTATTTTGTGCTTTGTACATTATCTTTTGATATCAACTTTTTTAAAGCATGTTTGTTGGTTCATATCCCATGGATTTATAATTCTTGCAGCTTTCTTCTGCAGCATAAATTGTGTTAGTATCTGTGTCCACTTGGGAAATAAACTTCTCAGTTGTTATAAACCAGTATGTGGACCCATGTGGATGACACTTCCTCAAGTGGTTTTCATCAGCAGGACTCTGTGAAATTCCACTCTATACAGCACTTGAAGATGAATAGCTGGGTACACACGCTTTGTCCCCTGTTGTTTCAGATGTTTTTCTGTGAACTGGCTCAGAAATAGAAAGGGCCACCTGGGTCTGAGTGGATGAACTGTAGCTGCTCTGTCCATTGTTTTGCTCTTGATGAGAAAACGGTCTAGTTGTGAAGTGAGTTCTTCTAAAGGAGCCCATCAAATAAAGATGTCAGCAACAGAAGACCTTTTTTTTGTTTTTGATAACAGTGCACAGTCTGAACAAGGAAATTCAACCAGACTTTTGGACAACACCTGTTCAAAAATCACATTTTTGATTGTTTGCGTTCTCGATAGGAAGATGCAGGTTCCCTTGGTGAACTGCTTGCAACATCAGAGCTCACAGAGAGTCTGCTGAATGAATCTGGCAAGCAATTATTGATGTAACAACCAGGGCTGGAGAAATAATTACAACCACAGTGGCACACAATAGAGGAACTGTGGTGGAGTTTGTGTGTGTGTGTGTGTGTGTGTGTGTGTATGTGGTATTTGTATGTCAGGAACTGTCTGTGAGTTGCTGAAGATAGTTATCCGGTCAAAATTTAAAGGTTGCTAAAGGGCAAAAACGTGCAACAGCCTTTGTGTAGCTAACTCGTTTACTTCGCCTTCATGATGCTGTTGTGGCTGCAGGAGAGATTAACTTTCCCGAGATGTCACCAAACTCTTGTTCTCCTGTTTTATTTAATGTCACAGTACACAGGTGTATTCACAAAACAATTCACAGCAGGACAGGGCAGCAGACACAGATGCTAGCATCAAACACTGAATGTCAAAATGTCCTGGAGTCAGGTTTCACCAGCAGATTCCAGCGCGCAGATTAATTAGCAGCAATAACACAAGAAACTATTACACACATTAATCCTAATGAAACTGTAGCAAGTCCTCATAATGTGCGGCGTGGATATTTAAGATGCAAAGTACAAAAATCCTTTTATAGTTCAGCTAT
>VUQI01055271.1:7867-37276 GCA_015106735.1 Paratilapia polleni | reverse complement strand
AAACATCACACTGCATTACAAAAAAAAAAAAAAAGAAACAGCCCACAGACTGGCAGTTTGATCATTTTCAACAATTGACTTGTAATCCACCTGGGAGATAAAGTCCAAAGTGACAGTATTTTGGCAAGTAGTTGTTCACAGAAGTGCATAATAAAGTAAATCATACAAATGGGTGACACAATAAAGAAAAAACATGAGCCCTTGTTTCTGTAGTAAAGGGAACTGGTAGCTCTGTAATGCTGTGGGGGCAATTTGTTGGCATATTTTGGGTCCACTTTTCCCACTGGCAGTTAATACACATTATTCACCTTTATCCTATGGTTAAACAAGGTTGTGCTATCTTCCAGGATGACAATGCCCTCACCCAAAAGTCATGAGGGTGGGTCACTGAATGGTTTGATGAGTATGAAAATGGTCTGAGTCATGCACTATGGACTTTGCAGTCACCAGATTTCAACCAAAGTCCTCTGAGAAGCAAGTCTGAGTACTCGGTAGTCATCTTGAGTCATTCAGGATTTCCTTATAAAGTCTCTGATATGTTAGATGGCACTCAACCACCATCATCATTGCATTCCAGAGACGTGGAGAATCAGTGTCAAAGCTCACTGAAGCTCCTCTGTGAACATACGGTGGCCCAACAGCGTACTAAGACACCTTATATTATTTTTTTCCTTTAATATGTCACCATCTATGGCACCAAAGAAATATGGCAGACAAAGTTGAATTACAAAGCAAACATTTAACATTTCATAGAATATTCTTAGTGGCTTTCTTGTTCTTATTTAGATGATGATGCTCACACCACTTTTGTGTTTGTATTCTATTTATGAGGCTACAACCAGCAGCCAGTTGGTCTAGCTTAGCATAAAGACTGGGAAGAGATGGAAACAGCGACCCTGGACCAGTCCAAAATTCACCTTCCAGCACCTCTGAAGCTCACCAACACACACAATCAGAAAGCAAATAACTGCATTTCCAGACATTTCCAGAAAGGCTATTCTTTTGTTCTGAATAAATCACATATTAATGTCTTTATGTATCATAACCATGCTGGGTGGTGCTTCCTCCACTCTCCTCCCTCTCAGGGACAGAGTGAAAACATTTTGGACCGCATGAGAAATTCTCAGCAGAAGCTCCTTCAGCCCAGTTCTGTACTCTTTTCGGATCAGGCAGTAGAGCACTGGGTTAAGACAGCTGTTAGCGTGGGCCAGACACACAGTCAAGGGGAACGCGTAGGCCTGGGTGTTGTAGAAGGCTTTACTGAAGGGCACCAAGTCAAATTTGATCAGCACCCCCCACAGGGTGAGCGCCTGGTTGGGCAGCCAGCAGATGAAAAAGGACAGAACTACGATTGTGACAGAGCGGGTCACTTTGGAGCGGCGACGGTGGCGTCCTCTCTCACACTCTGACTTCTCTGTGACACTCCCAGTTATCATGCTGCCCACAATGCGCCGGCTCAGGATGAACCTCAACAGGAGGAGGTAGCACACAGAGATGATAATCAAGGGAACCACAAATCCAAGAAGGACCTTCTGTGTTTGATAGAGTCCCAGCAGGACTTGGGGGTCCCAGTGACCTGAGTCGGAGTCAGAGAAGCGAACCAAGCACAGCTCGTCATCTGTAGAAACCTGGAAACACAAACAGGGCAATCAGAGGATGCTTATCCAAATCAGAAAGCATGTACTGTAAGCAGATCAAATCAGGATTGGTTGTTGAGTCTGAAGTCAACAAACCTGGACAGTGGTGGAGTAGAAAGCATGAGGCAGTGTAGCCACCAGAGACACCACCCAAATGGCTAAACTGGCCCACTTGGCCCGAGCAGTGGCAGTCCTAGGGCTCTCCATCCTCAGAGCGGTAACCAGAGTGTGGTAGCGGGTCACACTCATGGCAGTGAGGAAGAAGACGCTGGCATACATGTTCATGGTGGTGACTGAGCTCACAATCTTACACATGACCCGGCCGAAGGGCCAGCGGAAGTCCAGCAATGTGTCCACGGCCCAGAAGGGCAAGGTGAGGACGAACTGGAGGTCTGTGAGAGCCAGGCTCATCACAAAGCAGTCAATGGAGGAGTGGTGGTAGCCTCGGCGACGGGAGTGAAGCAGGAAGAGTGCCAGCAGGTTACCCACAAGCCCCAGGACACACACAACCAGATAGACCAGGGCAATGAGAACTCGTACCTGCCAAACACACACATGCTAGCTTTTTTGTTTTGTGTTTGAATGGTGCTTTCAAGTCACACAAGTGCAAACAAAAACAGTTTCACACATGCACTGCAATCCTGAACTTTTCTAGAACTTTTCCGACATGTCTATAGACCCATAAAGTAAATGAAAAGACCATTCTTTCATTTCTTCCATTTCTCAACAGATAACTATGCGTGACTCTGGAGGAGCTGTTTTTGTTTGCAGCCTCTTGCAATGTCAGAACAGGCTAAACATCAGCTGCAGCTGGAATAGAACTGCGCTGCTGAATTTCACGCTAGCCATTGCTTTGCAGTCTGCCACTTAAGATATTCTTTTTAACCTGCTAGAGCTGCTTCTGCTAATTCTAAAATATCTGTCTCATTTTGCTTCAAACATATATGGCTGAACCTCCATTTATTTTGGTTACCAGCCACATTGGTTCTCCTTTTTCACCCTTATCCATCACACCAGGTGGAAAGGCACGGGCCTGCTCCAGAAGAGGGTGTGGCCTACAGGAGCTTGTGTGCATTTGAAGCTAGACGCATTGAAACAGCCCATTTGGAGCAGACCTAAAAACCAGGGATATACACATAGACTGTATATAAAAGGTAGACATAGCTTCTGGGTGTGATAAGCGAAGCCTATGTGGATTAAACCTGCATTCTTTCTAATGGCCAGCAGGGGGTTATGATTGCGAAAACAAGTCTAGCTGTATAGAAATCTATGGGAAAATGGTCACTGGCTCCCTTTTGCCCAGATTGTACCCTCAGTAAACACTTTTCTGATGAGTTTGTTTTCTCAATTGCTAGCTTTAAGTCTTGCTGAACGTAATATGATATTTTTTTAATAATTATAACTCCCCAAAAGGTGTCCAAAAGGATGAGAAAGCAGAGTATGCTTTGGGGCGGGCCTACCTTGTGACTGACATCTTGATTTCACAGTCAGATCTTTCTCCTGACATCCAGTTCAAAAGCTAAGATGAAAATGATGAAAACATTCAGCTCTGGGCTTCAGAAACTGGACTTAGCAAACCAGTGGGTGGCATCATGGTGGCTACTCCTTCTTTTATATACAGTTTATGGTATTTTGAGCTGAAACATATTCTGAGGACATGAGTGACTTACATTAATTTTTTTTTTTTTTTAAGTAGGATTATATAGGACGTTTAAAGTCAGAATTAATAAATGAAACCACCTCCAAGATTTATGCACAGTTACTGTCTTGCCTGAGACATTTAGTCATCTGATCCAGCTGGACTTTAAAAAAATAATAATAATAATAAAAGGGAGTTAAACCTACTGCCAGGTTCGCGCTGTCTCCGTGCAGATCCAGCGAGGACTCTTGAGAGAGTATGTGAAGCCAGCAGTTTAGCGAGAGGTTAAAAGAAGGCAGATTGGAGGCTGCTCCTGTAGGGCTGACCAGTTCGGAGATTTTGCGTTCATCCTCTTCCCCTCCGCACACATTCAGTGCTGTCAGAAGTCCAGAGGAGCTGCTGCTGTTGACCTGCATAATTCTGCAGGGAAAAGGGCGAGTTACTTAAAACTAGTCTCTTCTTCCGGGATAACTTTCAGATTGCAGGTGCACAGGTGTAGGTTCAAAAATCCCCATCTTTCTCCTTATGTATGTAGTATGAAAAGAGATCAGAGCTCCAAAATGCGTTTTTCTCTCCCCCTCTCTCTCTCTCTCGCTCTGATCTTATTGTTTGTTTGTGTTTTCCAAGCGGAAATTTGTAAGATATTAAATAAACAAAAGTAAGAGCTGATTAATCCGCTTCTGCTTACTTTGGCGCGTTCAGCCTGAAGTCTGACATGATGCAGCTCACTCTCCTTTCAGCATCCTGACACTGGAGGCTTTTATACTCACTGAGCTTCTCATTTCACCGCTTGATGGCGCTCTGTTGGCACACGCACGGACTTTTCAGTTCATCCACAGTGTTATTATATTATTATCGTTATTACAGCAGATGCCCCACTAACCAAGTTTCAGATTTTACACTAAGATATCTATTGCTCTTGGTTGATCATGACATCTTTACATTCATTCGTTTTTTTCCCTGTTTGATGGAATCCAGATCAGAGATTTCCCAGCCTCCAAGGGTTTGTTAATGTTCATGTGAACATTAGAACATCAGAGAATCAGAAAGCTTTCAGTCTTTTTTGATGTTGTTAGAGGAAGAGATAGAGATATGTGTGTGTGTGTCTGTGCCTGTGATTTGCATCTCTTATAGGTCACTGTTGGTATTCACACAGTGTGTCACTGTGATCTAAATCAAGGGTGTTAGAGAGAAAAGACACAGGGCAGAAAAGGAGAAATTCTGTCATTTTCTCAAGCACCTTCACATTAAATGCTGCATAACTTATCAACTTTAAGAAGAAGACATCTTTGACTGACATCTTAACCCTAACCAGTTTGCTTCAAGTGGCATTAAATAATGTACAATGTAGAAAGAAAGAAAATGTATCATTTCGTTCCTTTGCCTGATTTCATAAGTAGTCAGACACAAATTCAGATGAAAATAAATCTCCTTTTCTACCCATTACTGACACGGAGAGAAATGCAGATGTGGTTGAAGACTGACCCCGAATCTCCCTGTGAAGCCGCTTATTGTCATTCTACCGAGGCTTTCCAAGATGCTTGAAGATTCTGCTTTCATTATCGTGAGTTTGTCTGTGTTTTTAAAGGGAGTTTAAAAATAAATGGGTGGGGAGGTGCTGACACCTATGGCCTTTTCGCCCTTCATTTCATCTAAAGCCGAAATGAATGAAAGTAAAACTGATGTGAATTTTGTGTTTGTGTATGTGTGAATATGAATATTTTTGTCTGATCAAGGTAAAAACACATTATATGGACTTTTGAATGTAAATATATGGTCAGTTCTTCCAAATCAGACATGCTTGACGGTGAGCTCCTTTTGATTGTTATATACAGTTATTAAAATACAAATTCTTGTCCTGACCAAGGGCGATTAGTGGGCTCCTTCAATGTCATTCTTTGGTGGAGAAGATCATTTTAATTCACTCTCTAAATGGCTGCCTCAGAACTGCTGCAATGCAAAGAGTATAACAGCAGAGAAAGACTGAGTTCTAGGCTGAACAAATATTAATAAACCTCTGGAAGAAATTAACTTCAGTTCAAAGGCGAGAAAAAAATAAATATATATTAAATGTCCTCAGAATTTAGCCAGTAAAACATTAAACAGTAAATCCATGCAAGGTCGTGCAGGGATAACAGAATTAAAGAAAAAACACTGAACATGATCTTTTAAAAGAGTGAAGCAGTAAAGGAAAAGCAGCCTTATTTATTTTCATATTTGTCATCACCAAGTCAGAATTGTGTGCCCGATTTGTGATTGCAGGTTAATTATTCTGCAGCTACTCAAATGTTCATGAAACCCCATATGGACAGCCTAACCTTCTAAAATTATCGAAACAATCTTCTCCTCCTGTGACCTCTTTTTCTCCCTCGGGTAGCAGCACCTCTGCTCAGCTCTGACATTCTGATTGAATTTCCACCTACATCTTTAACTCTTTATCATTACAACACACTGCTTAACCTGCTTCATCAATAATTCATTTCTGACTCCTAACTGGTGTGCATAGTGAACTTGTAGTTTTGAGCTTGGTTTGTGGAAATATTTATTTATTTATTTAGGTTATTCCGCCTTCTCTTTTCAACAAGCGCTCTCAGAGAGAACTGCTACATGCATTGCTGCCAGGATTTTTTATTTATTTATTTTTTAAATAGTGAGGTTATAAGCCCAAATTTCTACAGCACAGCTCCACCGATAAAGAAAAAACAACAACCAAACTGTGTTTAAAAAAAAAAAAAAAGTATACAAATGACAGGTTTGAATGCACAACAGTGATTTCAGGTAAATACCAACGGTGTTATGTTTCTTAAAATAAATATTGTGTAAGTGTATTAGGCAAAAAAATAAATAAATAACTACAGCTGAGTCTGATGGGCATTAAGTTTGCAGATATTTGATAAAGCATTGGGCAAATTATATTGACAGATGGTGGCAAAGTTCAGAACACACTATAAAAAAAAAAAAATATGTAAAAGAAAAACAGAAAATGTCCTGGTAATTTTCTGCCAGTACATTACCAGGTTTTTTTGTTTGTTTGTTTTTATTGGGTTTTTTGGTGTTTATTTTTTACCAAGGTTTATGGGCATTTCCATAAATGGTAAATGGTAAAATTCAATTCCTGGTTTATCCCGTAAAAAATACACATGGAAAATTCTTTAATTGAAAATGGTACATTGTACTGTATTTTTACAGATTTTTTTTTCAGTGCATCAGAATTACAATTAATTCTCAGGAGTTCATAAATGTGTATACCAAATATACAAAATTTCAAATTTGTCAAAACATTTCACTCTGACCTACAGATATGTGCCTCATGGTTAAGAAAAAGTGAGCAGAACACCAGCGTCATTAGGATTTTTCTTCTGGCACCATGCAGGTCTGCATGACATTTCATGGCAATCAGACCAATATTGACAGGACAGAGGTACTTCACTACGGACTGATGTAGTGTACAGAAGGCTAACATTGTCATCCTAAAGGCAGATTTTTATTGGTTAACAAACTATATAAAGATTAGTAAGGAAATTTGTGTTTGGTTGATTATTTCTTTGTTGTAACAATGCTTCTTGGCGATAAATCTCATACCATTGGAAAGCCTATTTATTTCCCTGGTGCCACATTTGTAAGGAAAATGCATTTGTGGGTTGAGCAGCAGAGTTGAGTATGTGGGTTGCGCCCATGAAGAACTTGCCAAATCTTCTCTGCCAATATCAAACAGCTTATTCTGCTATTGACTCTTGTTTTGAGCTTCTGGTACCCCAGGTGGTGACAATCAGGTGTCTGACTGGCGCCTGATTGGCAGCATCTATGAGCATGGACCCTGCTACAGCGGTCAGTTGGTGTGTGCTCCAAGCATGCCACGTTTGCCTGATCTGGATAGGGGCCGTGCCATAGGGCAACTTCAAGCTGGTGACCAGCATGAGGAGGAGGTGCCAGGCTGTTGTGGCTGTGTATGGTTCTTCCACATGCTACTGAGGCCCCTGTTTCTTAAATGAATAAATTGTTGAATTGCCAATGTGTCTTGTTTCTTCAGACTTCAATCATACAATCTAATAAATGACACCAAACAAGAGTCAATAGCAGAATAAGCTGTTTGGCATTGGCAGAGAAGATTTGGCGAGTTCTTCATGGGCGCAACCCACATAGTCAACTCTGCTGCTCAATCCACAAATGCATTTTCCTTACAAATGTGGCACCATTTAAAGGGAAATAAACAGGCTTTCCAATGGTATGAGATTTATTGGCAACAAAGAAATAATCACCCAAACACAAATTTCCTTACTTTTTGTGCTATATGTAAATATACATGTAAAACAGGGAGGATGGAAGTTAGTATACTCTATAATACAGCCCAAACCCCTAATGATACAATGTAAATACAACATAAGAAGGGGAATCAATGGCTGTCCTTTCCACAAAAATAGTCCATAATTATTTTTGACAAAAAAATTCTTACAGTATCATTTGCGTTATCTTTATTTTAAAATAATCAAAAGGTACTCATTACTTAAAAATACTCAAAGTATAATTAGTTTCTCCTTTCCCTTAGAATTGCCAGTTGTTACTCCTGAGTCTGCTACTACTCTTGTATTTTCAGATTATTTTGTCAGAGGTTTGCAGCTGTAGAACATTTGGGCTCATTATCTGAATTGTGATGTTTTATGATGCACTAGCAAACCAGTTATAGTCACTGTGACAGCTGTTCACTTTTATTTCATCTCACCAGAAAAAAAAGCCACTTCATGTTGATCTGTATACAGTGTTTAATTACATTTCCTCAATAACAGTAAACAATGTTTTTTACCCTAAAATTGTGATATGAAACTGAAACCCAGTTTCCTCTGGTATTTTGACAGCTGGCCGTGAAAGTGAAGCTTATCAGCTTTTATGGGGGGAGGCACTGGGCCACTTTTGCTCATCAAGTCATTTATTTGGGGACCCAAAAACATTTTTTGTTTCCAAAATACTGCATCATCATTTTTGCAGTGCAATTCTCCTCTACACAAAACATATGGTATCACTGAAAAAAAAATAATTAAAAAACAATTCAGAGGGGTTCAAAATTCACTGGAGAAAATGTGAATTCACACCCGGCTGATCCTGCCAGTAGCAACCTGTCTCAAAGATTTAACTGTCTAAGCCTCAGCACACACACCGCCAGCACACAGAAAATGCAAATGGCTCATTAAATTACTGCACTGAGCTGTTACCGAATGCACCACATATCACAATATACATTTAGAGTAAATAATAAATCACAGTCGTGAACACATACATTTGTATTTAATATGTTTGTATTTAACATGCATCAGCAGTACAGGTATGATCCAGCATACACGATCCAACGGGTGCTTAAGGCTTTTTATTCAGAGCAAAGTGAAAAATTACTACATCTATGTTAATGACCTCTTTACTGGTCTTACTTGAGAATTTCTATTAGAAACATCTTTTGACTAGCTGTTTATGTATTGGAGCACCACCTCACCCAGTCTCTGTAGCGAGAAACAGATGCAGAGAAGCTTTTAAACTGCCCTTTTGGGTGCTGCACTTGCATGCAAGCTTGCACTCCTTTGCTTCATCTTTCTTGTTAGAACAGATCAGTTGTCTTTGTGCCTGTGATCTTGGTGGCGAGAGAAGGGGACGTCTACTTTGGGGAGATCTGTCGGGGGCCTGAGCTTCTCTGTCAGACTGCGTAGGGCTTCAAAGCCCCTGGTAAAGGAGAGGAGAGGAAGAGGAAGAAGAGGAGGAGGAGGGATGTCTCGCGTATCATCCATCGACTGCAGGGAGCGGGACGGCACTGAGAGGCAGAGACGTGGTTGAGAGGAGTGAGTGTGTGCATGAGTGAATGCGTGTGGAAAAAAAAGAAAGCAAAATTGGCCATGCATGTCTACAGACCTTTGGTCTCTGCGTACTCTGCCTGACTGAGTTGGCTGTAAGGGTCTGGTTGAAGATTTGAAGAAATGAGCAGAGAGAAGGAGAGGAGCAAAACCTGGATTTAAATACAGACAGAGGGACAAAAAGAGGTCAAGCAGGGGAAAAAAACTGATCGGGGGAAGTGACAGAAAGAAGAAAGGCAGTTATTACAGATAACCTACATAACATTTTACACAAAAAAATAAGTCCGGGTGCTGTTCAGACTCTAGCACTCCTTGATGTGCTTGTGAACTTTAATGTTTACTGTGCTTCCATCTATTATTAAGTTGTTAAAATTATGCTGTCTATCTAAAAAAAAATACCCTATGGTATATCTCACCAGGATGCAGGTTCCTCTCTGTGTTGTTTTGCTAGGGCCATTAGGAAGGAGAGCCTGTAGCCGGCTTAGCTGCTCCAGCAGAGCGCTGCAACACAAATCCAGACAGAAAGATGAAAGAGACTGTGTGCAAAAGTTTCATATAAAGGGTCTCATCATTTCCAGCATCTGTGATCAGTGGATCTCAAAAAAAAAAAAAAGAGCGAAGGAGGTGTGTGTATGTGGCTTCTTCTCGCATTTTGTTTTTTCAAGCAGCACTCTGCCAGTGTTAGGGGGAAAAAATCAAGACAGTGAAATTGCAGAATGAAAAGAAAGAAAAGTTACAAAATCTGCGTGAAGTTTTGGAATTGAATGTGCTTTGTATTCTGGTAATTTTACTCTGAGGCCCTTCGGTCCTGATGTTTAACAAGCAGAATGGTTTTCCCATTTTCAGCTGTGACTCGGGTTCATAAAAGCAGTGTCACAAAAGTTACCATGGAGATTTATTCTGTATAGCTAGCCTGCTCCGGACAAGCCAACATCCAGGTTTGATTAATCCCGGTGGCTTATCTCTTCAACCAGTAGGCACTCTGATTGGAAACAAATGTGTGTTTTACAATTATGCCATGTTTTTATGTATGTATCCAATCTTTTTTTTTTTTTTGGCCTGGCTTAACCTGGCTGCACCTCCTCAGCCTGACCATCATTAAACATATAAAACCAGGATGTACTGGCTACATAAGGTCAAGCCTCACTTTTCTGTTATCCTACATTTCTGAATTCTGCTTTTATGAAGCAGCCCTTAGATTGTCAGCATCTTGAGACGGAGTGGTTTAGTTCTTATGTCATAATACAACTCATGAAAACAATATAGCCAAACAACAAATTATGTAAGAATGATTGAAGTGGACAATTGAAAAGATAATCTGAGACATTTGTGGTGCTATTTTTACAGCAGCAGTTGCTGCAGAGCTTTAAAAACGATTCACTAAAATCCTTCCCTCTAACACTGACCATCATACCAAAGCTCTGAAGCTGTGCCCTGACTGTGCCTTGGCCAAAATACAGCCTCCAAATCTCCCAAGCTTTGGATTTCTCCAAACCATATGCTGAAGTGTGGTGCACTGGGCTGTAGTCATAGTGACACTTTGCATTTCATTGCATCTTTTCTAGCCTTTCAAAAAATAAAACATCAAAAGTGTAAGGAGTGTCTACAGTAGATAGTCCTTGATGTTATCAGAGTTTAAGATAATTATGCTGTTGTTTTCTTTATTGTATTTGCCGGCCAGTGTTGTTTGTAATGGTAAATTTTCCACCACTCTCCATCATTATAAAAACACTTGAGTGTACTAAATAGACCAGGCAGCTGATGACAATAATCTTTAGGTGAAGCCTTTGTTGCCTCATCTAAGGACTCACTTGTTGGTCTCCTCCAGCTGCTGGATCTTTCTCTGCAACTTGAGATTGTGAGCACTACATGCAGACATCCTACAGAAAAAGACAGGAGGCGAATGAGGACAGAATGGTATAAAAAAAATATTGTGTTATGATGTTGCCTCGCCTGCTCTCCATTTCTCTCTCTGCCAATATCAGTCCGCTGACTGTTATCTCGAACCCCATTCTGTCATCCAGGGACTCCACCCCTTTCTTCTTCTGCTGTCTCTCTTGTTTGGTTCAGTCACTGTGAGTCCATTATGCTTTCGACAGATAATGACACCCTGTTGATACGCTCCGCTTGCATCTGGTTTAATTATCAACAAATGCTGACTCTGTGAGAGACAATCTCACCCTGCCATGAAACTTTTGTTATCAGGAGGCAGCAGAGCTCGAGCTTGATTGAGATGTTGATAGCATGTAATTGGATATATAAACCCCCTGTATTACATCATTAAGACATTTTAATAAGTACACAAAAAACACACAGACCGTTCTCACATTTAAAATATTATTAAAGTGGAAGCACACTGGTGTTTGTCAATTTATAAAACCCAAACTGTCTATTCACTTCATCCCACTTGCTGCACCTGTGGTCCAAAACACCTCAGTGCATTCTCAATCAGCTCCTTTATTCTGAGATGAATCACTAATGGCAGGTTTTAAAAGAGTCCAGCAATGAAAGGGGACAATCTCAAGCACCACATCAGATCGAAACAAGTTCTAAAAAAATACCCCTGGGAAGCTGATGAATGATAAACCTGGAGGGATTTGACATAACAAAGGAATTTGGGAACATTGCTGCATTGTGTTTTTTGAGGCGAGTCAAATTACATGTTTGACCACGCAGCACTGTTTGTGGAGGTGGTTGAAAAGCCAGCATGTGGGAGGCAGGTGGGATTAATAAATTTGGTGAAAAAGCTTGCTGGCTGCGTGGTGAGGCTGATTCTGAGCAGCCTGAAGGTAGAGATGGAGGAGGAAGACTGAAATTAGTCTGACAAAACCTCCTTCCTATTGTGGGTTGTGGCATCATCTTTTAAGATGAATCCATTCTGTCTCCCAACTGCATCTGTGTGTTTGCATGTGTACGTGATGAGAAAGTGGTCCTGATCAAGCGGCAGTATGTAATGAGTTAGAAGTGAGAAAGTGTTGGCTTGATTTCAGCTCCTGGTGCAACACAGAATAGTTTAGCTGCTCCACTGTGGAGCAGGTCGGATTTCTGAGCTGCTGAACTGTTTTTGTAAAATGTTCAGTGACTGTGCTAGGAAACCTTCAGTTCTTTCCCTATATGCAAACACTTCTTTTTCTCATATAAAGTCATGGTAAAAAAGAAAGTACACCTTCTTCAAATTTCAAGGTTTTTTACATATTAGGACATAATAAAATAATCTGGTCCTTAGCAGGTCTTAAAATGAGTAAATACAACAAACTACAAAAGATGACATATTATACTGCATCATTATTTATTTAATAAAAACTAAGCCAAAGTGCAGAAGCAGTGTGTGAAAAACTAAGTACAGGAATTAAGAGGTGATGCTAATCAAATGCACTTGATTTATTGATCATCATCAAGTGTGAGCACCTCTATAAAAGCAGAGGTTTCTTCAGTTTGCTGGTCATTCAGATGTGTGCTAACACAGTGCCAAGGAGAAAAGACATCAGGAATGATCTTTAGCAGCTATTGCTGCCCATCAGTCTGAAGTCAATCATTCTACAGAGAAAGATTATTCACAAGTGGAAAAATTCAAGACAGTTGGCAATCTTCCCAGGAGTGGATGCCCCAGCAAATTCACCCCAAGGTCAGACCGTGCAATGCTCAGAGAAACTGCAAAAAACCCAAGAGCTACATCTCAGACTCTACAGGCTCTTCAGTTAGCTCTTCTACTGTCAGTTAGCTTGTTAAATGTTAAAGTTCATGACAATACAATTAGAAAAAGACTGAACAAGTATGGCTTGTTTGGAAAGGTTACCAGGAGAAAGACTCTTCTCTCAACAAAGAACATTTCAGCACAGCTTAGGTTTGAAAACCTGCATCAGACCAAACCACAAGACTTCTGGAACAACGTCCTTTGGACAGAGGAGACCAGAGTGCAGATGTTTGTTCATAACACACAGCACCACATTTGCAGAAAACCCAACACAGCATTTCAGCACAAACACCTCATAACAACTATCAAGCAGTGGAGGGGTGATGATTTGGGCTTGTTTTGCAGCAACAGGACCTGGGCACATTGCAGTCATTGAGTCGACCCTGAACTCCTCTGTATACCAAAGTATTCTAAAATCAAATGTGAGGCCATCTGCTAAAGCTAAAGCTTGGCCCAAATTGGGCAATGATCCCAAGCACAGCAGCAAATCTACAACAGAATGGCTGAAAAAGAAAAGAATCAAGGTGCTGCAATGGTCCACTCAAAGTCCAGACAACCTGACTGAAATGCTGTGGTGGGACCTTAAGAGAGCTGTGAATAAAAAAATGCCCGCAAACCTCAATGAACTGAAGCAATGTGAGAGACTGATAAAGTCATGCAGAAAACAATTACTTCAAGTTACTTTTGCTGAAGGTGGTTTTACAAGCTACTGAATCATTGGGTGTCCTTAGTTTTTTACACACTGCTTCTGCATTTTGGCTTAGCTTTTATTTAACAAATAATGACATGACGCAATATGTCATGTGTTGTTGTTCATCTGTGGTTGTATTTACCTAAATTTAAGACCTGGTAAGGACGAGATCATTTTTTATCATGTCCTGATATGTAAAACCTTAGAACTGACAGAGCACGTACTTTCTTTTTACCATGATTGTATAAAGACATATTGTTCTCAGCATGATTCAAACATGTTTTTGTATGTTCTCACTGTGAAGTTGTTGATACTACGGACAGTAATGCTTATGTGCAGGTCTGTTTTTTGTCATCTACATATTATTTCCTCAAATAAAAAATAAAAAAAGCTTTAGTAATGTAATAGGAGTCCTTATAATAATATTTATAATCATTTTTAAAGTTCTATTTAGAGAAATCTGTTGAAAATGTCAGTTCTCTCTATGTCCAGATAATAAACTATATTAGTGAATAAATCAAGTAATAACAAGGCTTGTGTATTTCATTCTTGGCTGCTTCACTGCAGCTGAATTTTAATGGACTGTATTTATTTTTTTAATTTTGAGACTATTTAATTTTTCTCTTGGATAGGTTTTTGTAATTAATTGGTCTTACTGTGTTTTTTTTTTTCTTTTTTGTTTTTTCAGGAAAATACCAAGATAAATGCCAGGAATCATGAACTGTGCTTTACTTAATTGACAAGAAAACAGGCTCATTTAAAAAAGCTAAAAAGCCCAAACAGATGATTGCTGTTAAAAAATGAATTTTCTAAATCAGCGCAGAGATAATGTCATACCTGTCTTCCAGACTATCAACATATTCCCTCTTCTTCTTCCGACTTTCTTGAGCTGAGCGCTTGTTGCGGATTTTCCGCCGGATCTTCTTCAAAACCCTCTCTTCAAACTTGTCAGGAAGATGAAACACATGGGAGGATAGGACAAGAGAGAATAAAGAAAAAGGTATGTGAGATGAAACTAGGTTTGGGGTGGGGGGGTTCATATCTGGCAGAGTTTGTGTAACTGGGGATACAGATTTAGATCATGAGTGTGTGACTGGATGTGTTTGGGGCATGTTTGTGCAGAGACATCTGCCCTACATATGTGTGTATTTTGCTCATGTACCTTGGACAGAGGCAGTCTGCTGGGCAAGTTTACCCCTTCTTTAGCTAGAAGCCTCTTCTCATCCTCATTAAGAACAAGCTCCTGCAAGGAATGCTGCGGGATTCGTTGTGCCTGTGAACCAGATGGACAGAATATATTTCACTTAAAGTGGCTCTCTTTACAGCTTACCCAAAGAAGGCACTAATAGTTCTCTTTCTCTCAGAGTAGGACGGGACACAACAAAAACTTTAATTTTCCACACAAGTATTAAAGCCTCCTTACTTTGTGTCCCAGGTTGGACAACAGCAGGTCCTTCACGGTGAGAGAATGGCTGGATGGAAGCAGAGGATTTTGGTTTGTGGTGAGGTAGTATGAAATTCCAAAATCCTCATTTAAGCCGCCAGACTCACAGCCTGCATATTAAACCAGAAAAAACAGTACACCACGTGTCATGATTTACAAAATTTGCTCTATTTGCAATTCAAACAAAACTTATCGCAAAATGTCAGTGACTTCTGCATCTGTGCTTTAAAAACAAAGGTTTTAGGCTTTTGAGATGTTTGTATTCTTATCCATCACTGAGAGGAGTCTGATTATGACCACACTGATTATGCAGCATGACATGGTCAGAAATGACTATCCTCACAAGAAACAAGGAGTCCTGCATCAGATGTTATGGTCCCCACCTAGCTCTTATCTCAGCATCGTGGAGTCAGACTGGGAATACAGAAAGAGACTAAAGCAACTGAGATAGCCAAAATCTACAGAAGACACCTGAAACAACCTGCAAAGTGCCTTAAAAAACTGGTCACACAAAATATGACTGATTCAGAGTTTGTGGCATTTTTTATGTAAGTATCCTTATTTTGCTTTTGGTGCCTCAAACCTTTGCAGAGTATTACATGTAACCTCAGTGTGTTGATTTATACAGAAGCACAATAAAGTCAGAAAAGATCATTTGGACATCGTCTTGTAATAAACAAAAGATCTCTCTAATTAGGTTAGCCGCTGACCTAGGCTACAAGTTAAAACAGGAGGGAGTGCCATTGCATTACATCAGATTTTTATTTTGTCCGTTTTTCTTACTTGATGGAACATGAAATCCCACTCTCTAAACCAAATGCACGGTGTCCTTACCCCATTTACTGAATGAATCAGTCTTTTAACAGATGCCAATTCAGAGTGCACAGCCAGCAAAGTGTGAGTTGAAAGTTGATACCAACAATGAATGGAAAACCTGATTATGTGTAAGAAGTGGTGGAGGAGGAAGAGAACAGTAATTTCAGATGATTGTGACAGGCCTTGTTCTTGCTCATGAAATGACAATCCATTTGAAAATAGAAATAGTAAAAAGTATAAGAATTTCCCATTCCTTCCTATAATAAATGCTTATGTTTTACATATATTCAACTATTACAGACATATACTGCAGTCTCATGCACACAAAAGTAGCTACTTTCCCATTTTTCTTATTCATCATACTGTCACGAGTACTTTATTTACTGAATCCTTAATGTGGAACTATTTTTAAGGTTCATGCCCTGAAACAATGTTTTCCACTTTCTGGTGTACTGTTTAATGAAGGCTCATTAGTGTTATTATTTTTGCAGGCTGTGCGTGTGATCTGAAAACACAGTTAAAACCCTTTTGATATGATTGTTTGCCACACTTTGTTATTAGTAGTTAATAGTAGTTTGAGTTTGAGTCGTGTGAAAACTGGGTTTTGTGTTTACAGTTTTGAGAAAAGTGTGGAAGGTTTCGAGAAACGTGTCAAAGCAAATGTGAAAAAGTGGAAACTGGGAAAAACAAATGTTACCTCACATTAATACTGATATGTCATTAGGAATGCTCAGGTCTTATCTGCTGATCTCTTCTGGCCAATAAGGCTTCCTTCATGGGTATAAATTCATACATTTGAAATGCATCCACACTGGTTCGGTGGTGTCTGAAAGACTTCAGTTACGTCAACCCTCAGTGGGGTTTGAGGTGGTCAAACAAGCTGCCAGTGTTTCCCCACAGCACAATTGATTTAACCTTTACGATAATAGTTGTAACACAGCTCTGAGGAGCAGCTGGAAGTGATTTTGAATACAGTCTCACAAGCATAGGACAGATGTTACAGCTATTATTCCCTGCAATGAGCTGAATGAACACTGATCATTAACCCAATAGACAGTTTATGCAGTATATTAATGCTACCACAAATCCCACGAAGAAATACTTCTGGATCTCAAAGTAAATGGTGGATAAATAAAACAACCTTTCCCCTGTAATTCTGAGGCTGATATGTAATTAAGCAGGTATATAAAGAGTTCAAGAAACTCATGCTGATGAAATTAGTACTTGTTAAAATAAGAAGACAATTATGACATTCTGACCTTGCAGATGTATTTGCTTGTGCTTGCGAGACCTTTTCTTGTAATTCCAAAATAACGCATGTGAGTTTTCCTTCATTTCTTTTTTGTTTTTTTTAAATGAAATGCACGTGCTTATGTTTACTCAGTCAGTTTCAAAATTGTTTGGCACTAAGGGGTCAAAAATCTGCATTGTGAAATGAACCGATATTCAAAATAGCTGCCCTCACAAAACAATTTAGTCACGTGACAAATCACAACAACCACAACCTTTTATCTTTAAAAATGTTCAGAAATGGGAAAACCAAACAACTGGCTCTTTGAAAGGTCCCCTGTCAGAGGCTCAGTCAAAAGCCCTCATTATTCCACAACAGAAACCACAAAATGAGAGATCTCCCACTGTCAAAAGATTCACTTTTTTTGTCTGGCAGTCCAGTGCCCTGGTTACCTTGTTCTTTTCATGTCTCAGCCTCAAATTTGTGTTCACTATTGAAACGATCTACTGCTTTACGATTTCAAATTCAGCAGAAGTTTCTGGCCAGTATAAAACGCAAGTGTCTTAACACTTTGCTATTTAAATGTACTCTTACCTAGATCAATAGCAACATCGGGCATTTTTTCACTTGCCGGTGGCTGATTCTCAAGAGATGAGGACTGAGTGAAAGCCTGAATGTCAAAGGCAGGGAAGGCAGTGGATGAGGTTGGGTGAGGGCTGTTTGTGGGATCTGTCAGGGGGTCCTCGTTGATGCTGCTGTCAGTGGTGCAGGGAGACCACAGGGGTGATGCTGGTACAGAGGAGGAGTCGCTGCCATGCAGCAGGGAGTCCAAGAAATCATCAGGACCACATTGCTTAGTGCTCAGAGTCTGAAGAGAGTATGCATACATAATTACATTATGGTTTGATTGACAGAATTAATTTAGATAATAGGTAATAGTATTCCCACAAACAAGCACAGATAATAGTATAAACACACCAGGCTTTCAATTCTTTCTCTCTTCCCTGTGATTTTTTTCTCCCTCATTGCTATTTGCAACACTTACAACCACACAATCAAGCACGCCCCAGAATACAGTTCAGACTCAGCATTCACATTTTCATAATGAGATGAATTTGTGGTTGTGATTATGTTTGCCTCGGAGTGTCTCAGTTTAGGAGCAAACTGTGCACAATGGGCAGCGTACTTACATCGTTTGAGATAGTCCACGCTTGGTTGCTGTGGCAACAGGTGGATTCACCTGTGTTTTTGAGAAGAAGGTCAATGATGTCCATCCCATCATACATCTGAAACAAAGAGTGATGGTTTTAAAATTGAAGTGTTCCTCAGTTTTTCAAAAAAAAAGAAGCTGTTTTTCCTACTTGTTTTTTTTTTCTTTTTTTAAGTATTACCCAGTTTCACCTGGAGTGTTGAAAACTTGCTCAATCTCACACTTCACTTGTCTTTGACAGACTCACATCCACATTTGCCTTCTTTAAAGCAAAGTTTTCTTGAAGTACACTCATGCTGAATCATTCTCTGACACAAAAAGGATTAGTTGCACTAGTGATCTTACCCTGTCTGTAGTCAGCGTCATAATTCTGACATTAAAGCAGCTGGTGGTATTTCAATGAAAATATCCGACAGGAATACAAATACAATGCACAACCAGATCAGTACGTTCCTTGTGCCTTTAGCGTGAAGGAGAAATGTCTGGATCAGTCTCAAGGGACAAAGTTGAAATGCCATATCACACAACGGTATTCCCCAACCCAGCTGATCGCTGACCAATCCAGTGTTTAGCAGACAGCTGTGAGAACCAATTAGGACAAGAGGAAGGAAGATGAATTAATTGTAAGTAAGTCACGGGTATCCTAGTGTGACCTTTGATGTCATAAATCAGAATTTGTTGTATGCTTTCACATTCATTTTTTTATTGGACAGGCCGAATTTATAGCACATTTTTATTGCTTTCAAATGCAGAAGGTGGAGAGACTGACATTTAATTTGCACCAGTTTTGACTAAGAGCAACAAAAGTTCAATACTCCTCTCTCTGCTCATCACTAAGGAAACGACAAGGCAATGGAAACACACACAAAAGGCTTTAACCTGAACTTAAGGGTTAGAAACCCTCTATTTGATTATTTGAAAGGCAGAGAAGGTTAGTAAAAGAAATTCAGAGATGTGCCATGCGTCCTAACCCACTGATGGATTAATAAAAAGGCAGCAGTACTTCAAACTGTATTTTCCAACACTGGAAGACAGTGCAGAGATCTGATTTGAAGCAAAACTGAAGCTGTCTGGGAGGTTTCTTGATGGAAAACCAAGAAAATAAAAAAGGACTCCCCTGATTCTTCTTATGGCTTTAACGCTTTCCCCCTTGGACGCCTACAAGGAGTAATCCATATACAGCTTAATAGGGCTACCCTTGGAAAAAACCCAACTTATTCTAATGGTCATCAAACCACATCTTTATTGATATATATTGAGGTGTCAAAACTCTTCATGAAGGGTACAGGGGAGGTCTTCAAACGTCATCTTTAGGGGGGGGAAGAGTTAAGACTGAAGACACGGCTAATAAAACTTAAAAGTCAAGATTACACCAAGATTTTTGACTTGGTGTTTGGTTACCAAAGACAGAAATTGAGATGAGCACTATCTTTCAGTAAACTGTCCTTTTTTTTTTATCTGATCTTATTTAGCTGGAGAAAGGTCTGGTGCATCCAATGATTTGTTTGCTCAGTTGTCTTGCAGAGAGAATTTTTAGGACTACAGTTACTTGGTGACAGAGCAGGTTAAATTTCTGTGTCATCTGCATATTAACAATAGTCGTGGTAATGTTGTTGCAAATTTGCTGCTGTGTTTGGGCTCATTATCCTGTTGCATTCTGCAATTCTGGCTGTCGGACAAATGGCCTCACATTTGACTCTAGAATACTTCAGTATCGAGAGGAGTTCATGGTCGAGTCAGTGACTGTAAGGTGCCCAGGTCCTGTGGCTGCAAAATAAGCTCAAATCATCACTGCTCCACCACATGCATTATGGCCAAACATCTCCAGCAGCACTGAGGTTAAGGCTGTAGTATAATGGGACTGTAAAAAACTTAGAATAAACCTAGTTGCTGGTAGAGAATTTTCTTTACTTACAAAGATGATACTGGTACATAACTGCCAATGTACCCAAGCTACTTTTTTTTTTTTTTTGTAGAAGTGGCTTGACGACTGTAGTTTTCAGTGCTTTGAGAAAATTACAGAACTACAGAGTTATTGACTATCTGCAGAAAATTTGTCACCAAACAGCTGCAAAGATTTTCAGTGAAGTTTGTTGACAAAAACATCAAGAAAAAAGGTGATTGTCTGCAGATGCTAGACAGTTTCTTTCAGTCACTAGCAGCAAAGAAAAACTCATAATTACCTTTTTTTTTAACATCAGCAATCTATTTGCAAGAACAAAAAGTTCAGCTGCAACTAGTGTGAAGGGATGGATAGATGGAGGTGAACAGACACGAGCAAAAATGCACATTACTCTAAATTTATCTTATTTTCTTTGTTTCTATCAAATAGAAACGTTTTACTCAAGTTTCATCTTTTTAGAAAGCTGAACAATGACATTTTTTCTGCTTTTCTATTGCAGAGCAACCTTATCTGTTTCTTATCCTTGCTGCCATAATTAAGAGCATCTATGTCATGCTAATACCCCCCATAAAGCAAAAGATATTACATAATGTGTTCTTCGAGCACAAGGGGAACATGCACACTGGCAGAGATTATCTAATTGTTATCACAAAGGGGAAGGGATCCTTTCAGTGGCAGAGCAACTATTACACTTGTCTTAAACCAGAATCAGCACAATTAATATTCTGTATTCTTTTATGAATGAATACCATCAGCTCAATCCTCCCATCGCTGCTTCAACTTCAAAGTATTGTTACACCTTTGAGGAAACACGCTGGTAGCTCAAATAATTCAAAGCCATCTTCTTTTCTCTTCAGATAATTTTATTTGACATTTTTACCTTCATCAGACAACACGAAGCAGACGGAGACGTGAGATATTTTCTTTGGTTTCTGAATTAGTTTTATGTTTTTGGGACATTGTTACCTTTACTCAAAGGTTTCAAAGTGGAGAGGGAAATAGGATTTTATGGGAGGAACGGCAGAAAGGATGCAAATCTTTCTTATCTTCTGTTTGTCAGGCATACATAATGCGAATGAATCAGATTCTCTGAAGGATCTCTGAGGTGTCTGATTCCCAGACTGGGTGGAGGCATTTGTTTTACAGCTCATGTTGGCTTTCCAGACTAAAAATACATTTCTAATGTTTAAAACGCCTCCTGTATAAGGCCAGAAAAGGGTTCAAGGTTATTTAAATACATACTTGTGGCGCTAATGGAAATGATGGTTTATTAACATATTCAGCTCTGAGAGATTCTTTGCTATTTAAGACAATATTGCATACAGTGAAGCCCCACCTCCTCTTTCAAGGACTTCCCTCTTAAGTATATTTGTTGCTTTAATATCAACTTATCTATGAATCCACCTAATTGAATGGCAGCAGAGTGCTGCTATCTTTATTGTTGTTCTAACTAGAGATTAGAGAGTTTCAAAGTACTGTACGTGCACTGATTATCTAAGCAGGGCATTTTGAGCACATCTCTAGATACCAGGAATAGGTTGCTGCTCAGTACACATAATAGCTGTTATTGCATATGAGGTCAGACTACAAATCCTTTTTCCTATCTCCATGTGGGTGGGTCGAGAAGAGTGACCAGGATGCTTAGGATGAAGGAAGAGAACAGTTTATTTTTTGACATTTTTGGAAGTTTTAAAATGAAATATACCATGGAGTCACTGTCATGCTGATCAGTTCTCTTTCAGTGAAATACACCTGCACAGGTACACATGAGTGCATTTCAGCTACACTAAAAGGATCTCACAGTTCACACAGTGTTATTCCCTGACAAAAAGGTGCGAAACAAGATGTGTTGAGAGTACCTAGGTGAGGTGTTTTCTGCAAATGAAAAAAAAAATCTGCAGCTACTGCAGTGATCAAAGATATACCTGTTTCAGATCCGTGGCTGTAAAGTCACGAGCTGAGAACATGTTCAAAGCATACAGCAGGATCACTTCACCAGCCATGACATGCATTTTGGTTAGCTCTTATCTGGAGCTCAGTAATTACTCTGATGTGAGCAAAATTGTTCTATACCTGCAGCTGGGAAATTGTCAGTGCGTGCAAATAGGAGAAATACAATTCTCTGCTGTCTGGATTGAAGCTGACTGCCCATTATTGGTAAAATCCTAAAGTAAGGGATTAGAAAAGAACGATTAAACACACCCTATAGCTATCATTACAACATAGCACCAGCTCAGCATCTGCTTTTATTTCTTATCATTTGTACCATGAACATGAGATAATATCCAGAGGTTTCTCTGCATTCTCACAGCTGCAAGTGTCATGTAATTGGCTTCTTCATACTAAGCTTACAAGGAACGTCAGCATCCAATTGGGAATCGTTTTCAATCACTTAAGCTTTTTGTCAGCTCTCTGATTTCCCTAAAGAGCTTGATGTACCAATCCCAATATTCCTTTTAAATTTAAATTCAGGTGAGTCTCTGCAGGTATATCACATGTATTCCATCAGTACATAAGTTTATTATTACATTTAAAAATCTGATATCATAGCTTAGATAGTGTTTTATTTCTTAGGTTTAATGTCATCTACTTCTTTTTCTACTGTTAAGTTCAGGAGCCAAGTCCCTGCATCTGTAAAATCCTTCCATGATAAGTAAAAGGAACACATTTCTCCCTTTTTGGAGTTTAGAACAGTATGCTCTACTTTAAGCAGCATTGTGACAGTGAGCATCCTGCATCGAAAGCTTCAAAGAGACACCAGCTAAAAGGGCAATCAAGATATTTTCCACCACTATTTAGAAGTTTTTTAAAGAAAATTATCTGGAACCATGCTCCACTGCTTCACCAAGGTTCATGAAAATTAGTTGGTTTTTTTTTTTATAATTTTGCTAACAAAGAGATGGCCCAACAAATTGAAATGATTAGATAATCCCCATGTTATACCACATCACAAACACTGTTTTTCAGATGAAGTAATCTGCGGTCCACTGCTTGAGCGACTGCAGACAACAGACTCCTTCTGCTGTAAGTATTACTGTCTTAGTAGGTCAGCCCCGCTGGTAGACACATGACACACTGCACAGTGATATTGCAGTAATATCAGCTTTATCAGCTTCAATGACCATGGAAACGACTGGTTATTGTTTGTCACCAGAAATTTTAATATTTGGATTCCCTTGTGTTAAAAATGAGACTGTAGAATGAATAAACGTATAATCTTTTCAGAGCCTTTATTGTTTCTCACTAAATTTTAATTTAGCTTGCTTGTTCTAGTGCTCTGAAGACAAAACAGTAGAACTTCCTAGTGAGATTTATTTTAAGGAGTTTTATTTTACGTTTAAAATTTGCTAATCTTTTATAGTTATGAGAAGAAATGAGAAAATCCAGGTTTTCCAAGTTCAAAAATAAATGTAATATAATGTAAATGTAAACTATATTGTCTTCCAGCATAGCTTGCTTTGTCTTTTTTCTCTTCATCTTAAATTCATGACTAACGCTTTCTTCAAAGATAATAGCCATCTATTTTTGTGAGAGCCCATTATATGCTTATTATGGGAAACCCATGAAGAATGTATTTTTCAGTACAGAGCTGTATTCCCTGTCTGGGCATGTTGAACAGAGTCCACTGGTTTAATAAGAAAGACCCCATTTCCAGACACACACACATATCTGTATGTACACATTCAGAAAATGTGTTATTTACCCTCATTCAGTTTTCATTTCAGTGTCCCATTTCACATTTCTTGTAACCTCCCAAACATGTTTTGTCCTGCCCTGCCCTCAGCTGGTGGAGGACTGTTACAGCATACTGAGAAGCAGCCTGCTTTGTTCACGGAGGGTCGATGCTTCTGAGGCGGAGGAGTGTGTTCAGTGCCAATTTTTTTGTCAGCTAAAGATTGCGCATGAAATACTAATCCAAACTTGATGAAACCTGGTAGAGAGGTGGAGCATGCCAGAAAGGAAGACATTAAATTTTGGTGCATATCAGGAGTTTCTGTAAAATTGGCTTTGGCATACAATGGCCTCTCCAAGTGGCCTTCTCGTTGACAGGGGAAACAGAGAGCTGCTAAACCTCATTCACTGACACACCCAGCAGCAGCTGTATGCTAAGATACAGATAAACACAACCAAACAACAAACTGGAAAACATTTTAACAATTTGTCGGTTAACATTTATATACATGCAACATACCATCTATTGCATATTTCTTTCTTATTTTTTCCTGTTAAATGTTGCTTTTTTCTTTTTTCTTGTTTTTCTCAGCCAGATCACGTGTCTAAGGGTAGGGTTTGCTGTATGTTGTATGGACTTTAAAGCCTCCTCCATCCTCAGTTATACCTGCTCATTCTTTAGAAGGTCCCCATACAAACTGGTGATTTTATGCAACATAGAGAAAGTTGACTCTAGCTAAAAATGATCATTTTTCAATTAATACCTGACTCCTTAGGTACAGAGGAATGAAACAGACCTTGTGGTTATTGAGAGGCACTGACTGTCTGAACAAATCATCCATGGATCGCTTACAAACGGTCCAAAATGCTGCTGCGAGGTTTCTCACCAGGTCATCTAAAAAGTCCCACGTGACACCAGTTTTGTCCTCTTTACACTGGCTCCATATAAAGTTTTGGCTGATTACTAGTGAACATCTACATCTATGTGTAACTACTAGGTCTCTGAGGTCAACTGATCCATGTATGTTGGTGGTACCTCAGACCAGGTTAAAGACAAAAGTGCTTTTGAGGTTGTGGCTCAAATACATACCATGACAGTATTTTGTTTTATCTCTCATTTTGTGCTAGGAAACAATTACATTTTCATTATAAAAAAAATAATTAACTGTTTAAGAGTCCAAAAACAATATGAGAAATCAGTATTGAAACCTAGTGTATCAATGCCCACCTTATCTTTAGACTTTAGTGGCATTTGGTGTGGTTAAGTTACATTCTAACAACATATTTAAGTGTATAAAATATTTTTTCTTCAGATTCAGCTCTTTTATGGTTTTCCCCTTTTGACAACTGAGTGGCAGCTGGAGGTATAGACATGCTTGGTGAAGTCAAGAAAAAGTACAGTCTTTCTTTCTCTCACACACCCATACATACACCCAGAGACTCATCCTTTCAGTACAGCAGCAGTCCACACACACACACCATGGATGTTTAAGGAGAACATGGCACAGATCCACAGACATGTGATGTGTGACGGGCTGCTGAGCTGCAGCGCCCCCTGCTGCCGCAGCCACTGACCGGCAGCGCTACACGGCAGCCGCCGCCGCAGCAGCAGCAGAAGCCGCAGAAGCAGCAGCAGCAGCGTGTCTCCTGTCACCACCGGGACTGCCTGTCCTCAGAGGCAGTGTCTACAGCAATAACCCGTCTCACACAAAGACCGACGACCTGCAGACAACATGGTGAGTGAAACTAAAGCATGATGATGTGTTTAATGTATTTGTAGCAGCTGAAAAAAAAACAAAAAAACACGCTGTCAGCCGCTGCACCGAATAACCGTCTTATATAGCTGTAACAGCTCGGTGCTGCAGCCGCTCCCGACCCTGTCAGGTGTGTGAAATGGATGCCGATGCCCGGTGGTGTTATGTGATCGGATAAGGGCTGTGTTTGTGCGCCGTTATAACATGCGCAGCAGCCGGCTGATAAAGCAGGGCTGTGGCCTTCACTGCACGGGCCGCTGTGCCTCACTGTGACGTCCGCTGCAAAGCCTTTAATATCAGGCTGCTCTGGCATGACCGCAGGAATATCATGTTAATATAGCTGCCCGTGAGAAGGACAGCACGTGGCCCTGACATGTCTAATGCAAACGTGGTCGGTCTTGTTTGTAAAAAACTGTAGATTTCGATTTGATTAGAAGAGACTGCGTCATTCCATTTTATTTAAGAAGCGACGGAAAAATATGTTATTACATATAGGCAAACAGCACTACGTCACTCTCAGGGAGCTGCACTGCATTTCATGTCAGTGTTTGTAATAGTGGATGATATAAAGGGAATTATTTTCACCATTTAATTTCTATACCTCCAGTGTGATATTTTTGAAATTATTATGTAGGTTGAATACATTTGCTCTGCTGGGATTGTGTTGAGTAATACTGGATCATGTTTTGTTCTTATTTTTCTTTCATATTATAGTCAGTTAATATAATAAAAGGCGTACTAAAGCCCACAGAGGCTTGTGGTGATGGTTTTATATATTCCTACCAACCCACTGCTAGGGAAACTGAAAATGTATTACATATTAAATAATACACTTAGTGGCTGACCCTCATGCCTGTCTGTGTAAGGACAGATTGAGAAACATAAAGTGCATATTTTGGTCTGCTACTGAAACCTTTTTGTCTCTTGTATAATGTAAATTCCATCATAATTTTCATATAACATTCAGCTTAAGCTCTAAAATAAAGAGTTTTTTCTTGTGATTGCGGTACATTGCGTTCGCCCCACTCAGTTGCCGCATGTGAATGGTGACTCAGTCATTCCTGATCTGCTGCTTGGTTAGAAACCAGAAGGTAAAGTCTTCAAGCGGTGTCCACTCTCCTTCCTCCTAGATTCAGTTTCAAACATGTCTTTCTTTTTATAACTCTGCTCGGAGCGGCGGGGGAGAAGTGGTAGTGGACGGAAATAGATGCATATGATGAATAAAATGAACCTGGGCTGGTTGTAAATGGATGAATGTAACCCCCTCTAAACCCCTAACCCTTCCTCCAGGTGAACTTCACGGTAGATCAGATCCGTGCCATCATGGACAAAAAGTCCAACATCAGAAACATGTCTGTGATTGCCCACGTGGATCATGGGAAGTCCACGCTGACTGACTCACTGGTGTCCAAGGCGGGGATCATTGCGTCGTCCCGTGCCGGAGAGACTCGCTTCACAGACACGCGCAAAGACGAGCAGGAGCGCTGCATCACCATCAAGTCAACGTATGTGCTTTGGTGTAGAAACACTTGTTTGTTTGTATCGCAGCCTATTAAAGGACCTAAAAAACTTTGCTTGAAATCCTAATGATTTATCCAAAAGAGTGAATATTTATGACTAAATTAGCAACAGTATGAATTAATTTAAACATCTTTATCAAGCTTTCAACCTCCCAAATTCGCCTTATCTCCGTGATCTGGACTGTGTGGGTGTGGTTTGAGGTTCATGAGGTAACAACACCCTGTCTGCACATGCACGGGTATTTTGGTAAGCATAGCTTTTTTCATCCAAACAAAAACAGTGTTTTTGGTCTCTGAAAATGGAGCTTTTGGAAAAAAGGGTGGAGATTTTTCAGAAACTCCGTTTCTGCATTTACATGCGGATGAGGAAAACAAAGATTTTGTCTTGCAACAGTGTGCGCCTTTATCTCTTAAAAAAAAATTATTTTTTTGACATCAGACTGTGTGTTATGTTATTGTTTGTAGGCTTCTTATTGGCCAACACTTCTGTACAGTTTGGGTTATATCGCCACCTGTTGCTTTGACATGTGGAAGAAGATATTTAAACCCCCCCTTTAAAAAAAAAAAAAAAAATACCTGTGTAAGTGTGGACGCAGCCTGATTTTGATTGACATATTTCTGAACCGTGATGTGTGACATCACACTTAAAAGTGAGCCATGCCCACTTTAAACAAGTGAGGAAACCACAGAGAAAGCAGCACAGAACATAGACTGTGTATCAAAGATGGGCGTAGCCTCCGCTTCTGAAATGTGAAGCTAAGAGCCTTTAAACCTGCATCCTTTCTAATGGCCATCAGGGGGCGACTCTGATGGTTCCAAAAAGATGTTTGATTGTAAAGAAGTCTATGAGAAAATGACACAGCTGCTTACTTCAGTAAATATTTTCCTGATGAGTTTGCAGCCTCATTCTCTAAGCATAAGTCTTATTTAATACAATATGATGGCTTTTTGTAAATTATCGTCACATTTAGAGTGAACTAGACGATAAAGCAGGGTATAATAATAGGGTGCGAGTGACAAGTTGCTAGTCACGTCAGTGTAGCTAAGGCCATCTTTTATATACAGTCTGTGGCAAGGAAAAAATATACATCATGTGACGTAATCAATACTGTTCTGTCTTTGGCAAATATTGTGTCCACGTAATAACTCGTCAGTCATAGTAAGACCTTGACTCAGAACCAAGGCTTATGGGGCCTTTAGTTTTCAGAGCTATGTGTTGTGTTCCTTCATTTGAATTTAATTTCGTTTTGATTAGTTTAGCTGTTAGTTGTAGGTTTAGTTTTTCTTTTGGTTGTTTTAGGCTAGTATATGGCCAATGAAAAGAATGGATATAGTAGTTACATTACCAAAATAAGAAATATTAAGTATGTTGTTATCATGAAATACTTAACTGCTTACTCAGTTTCTGGTCTGAGGTATTATATTTTAGCCTCAAGGTAGACACTATTTCTGCTTTCTAAAGGCAGCTGGCTGTGCTTCTACACTGTATATTTATTTGGAGCATGAATGCTAGAGTGGTTCATAGTCACAGTACTTGTTTTGTTTGTAAGTTCTTAATAGTGTTATACTTTATCTAACTGCGTTATCTACTCACGTTAAGTACCATTGTTTAGTGTCAGAATTGTTTCTCGATTTCAGGTTCAGAGATGTTTTAAAAATGCACTGTTTGCACTTTCAAAGATTTACACATGGATATTTGTGTATGATCACAATAAATGCACCAGCAAAGATCACTATTTAACTATTTATCGCTATTGATTAACTAAAATTGATCCAGTCAGGACAGTTTGTCGCAGCTGAATTGGAAAGCCTCTGCTCTCTCTTTTGTTAGAGGATGATCTGACACATCAGATTGCAGTTTGAGATGTATTTACATTAATCCTTCAATTCTTTTTTTTTTCTCCATTCCTTCATTTACACTGTTTTTTAAAATGAAGTTGTAGGTGCAGAGCCACACATGTTGACAGGTTTTTTTTTATGTTCTCTCACCCTCCCGCTCTCTTTCAGGGCCATCTCCATGTATTATGAGCTTGGAGAGAACGACTTGGCGTTTATCAAGCAGAGTAAAGATGGAAATGGCTTCCTCATCAACTTGATTGATTCCCCGGGTCACGTTGATTTCTCCTCTGAGGTCACTGCTGCCCTTAGAGTAACTGATGGAGCCCTGGTGGTGGTGGACTGCGTCTCAGGTAATTAGATAACATAAAACACTCTTGTGTTTTCATCCTCACACACACATGCATCAAGGATTACCTGTTTGTTTTCTCTGACAGGTGTGTGCGTGCAAACCGAGACTGTACTGCGGCAGGCCATCGCTGAGCGCATAAAGCCAGTTCTCATGATGAATAAGATGGACCGGGCCCT
>VUQI01055270.1:0-11243 GCA_015106735.1 Paratilapia polleni | reverse complement strand
ACACACATGTATTCTGTCTTGCTTCTACTGACTTTCATTCATCTTCTCTCCAGAGCATACCTCCACCTCTCCAGGCTCTCTTCCGCCTGCTCCCTCCTCTCACTACAGATCACAATGTCATCTGCAAACATCATAGTCCACGGAGACTCCTGCCCGACCTCATCTGTCAGCCTGTCCATCACCATTGCAAACAAGAAGGGGCTCAGAGCCGATCCCTGATGTAATCCCACCCCCACCTTGGACCCATCTGTCATTCCTACTGCACACCTCATCACTGTCTCGCTCATACATGTCCTGCACCACCCTCACATACTTCTCTGCCACTCCTGACTTCCTCTTACAGTACCACAGTTCCTCTTTTGGCACTCTATCATATGCTTTCTCTAAATCCACAAAGACACAGTGGAGCTCCTTCTGACCTGCTCTATACTTCTCCATCAACACTCTCAAAGCAAACATTGCATCTGTAGTGCTCTTTCTCAGCATGAAGCCATACTGTTCCTTGCTGATCATCACCTCTCGTCTTAAACTAGCTTCAACAACTCTTTCCCATATCTTCATGGTATGGCTCATCAACTTTATCCCTCTGTAGTTACTACAGCTCTGCACCCTTCCTCTTGAAAAACTGCACCGTCATGTGGTAAAAATTGGTATTACACAAAAGTGCTGCCAGACCCTATTTAAGCTTTAGTTGATATCTCTTCAACACAATACATAGATGTTTTGGACATTAACCCATAGCGGTTGTTTCTTCACATTCTGTTGAAGGCTTTATTTTGGGGGGTTTTTTTTGCATTTTTTTTTAAACAAAGGTGTTTATAATAAGTAGGATTAAAGTGAGAGACAGAAACCGCAGAATGAGAAAGACAGTGATGTGTGTCTGTAACCTCACCAGGACTCCAAGGCTTTTTAACAGTGGGTAAAGGACAGACACCAGGAAAAGGAGTTCCCAGGATTGGCCTTTGTGCGGTAGATGGTGTCCAGCCAGGTGCAGCATGAGGCCTGCCACACCAGCAGTCAGCAGGGTCTTACCCCCCAGGCCACAGGCTGGCAGCATATGGCTCAGCAGCCTTCGTCCTCGATGCCTGGTCAGAACAGGGAAGGAAGAGGGGTACATGTTGGCTTTGTTAACATGTCTTTACTGTCACTGTGGCTCAGAGTAATTATTACTTTAAACATTTTTCACTATTGGTCTATACCAGCTGTTGAAGGAAATAGCTTTACTAAATATGGTACTAAGAAATGACTTAGTCCTCAAAAACAGTAAAGTTTGAGCTTGTAAAACTAAAACAATAAGCTCAAAGACACTAATTGTTAATGTGAGCCAAACCACTTATTTTACACATAGGCAGTTCTACAGTGATAATAAACAAGTACAGCCACACCTTTCCTCTCACCTTGTGTTTGAATGGTATAGCAGCTCCTCTGCCAGCAGACAGAGCCCATGTAGCAAAGGGCCAAGGGTCAGGATGAGTATTGCCAAGGAAACCAAGCCAAATAACCTTTCAGGAGAGAATAACATTATTCCTCCTATAGTTATGGCAACTAGCACTGCAGCACAGACCTTAGGTAAATTCCCACGAGGCAGAGGGATTATAGCATCCTGGTCTTGAAGGCATTGCATCTGTCAGGTAGGAACAGAGAGAGCTTATATAAAAACAAATACACCTATCTCTCAATGTTTTGAGCCACTCCAAACCCTGTTCAAAGCATTTTAATGAGGTCTGAACTCTGGTCTGGAATATTAAAATCAAATATTAGGAGTAATGTGAGGCTGTGTTGCCAGATGTAGGAGGTACGAACCCAGACACTTTAAAAAAAAAAAACACCTTTTTACGTCCATAACCTTAAAAGACATCAGCATCATCAGCTGTTACACGAAAGCCTAAATCCAGCTATAAATGTAACTGGGTAGTAAATAGTAGGTAAATAGGTCAATTATAATCAGTCAACATGAACAAGAGAAACCAAAAGTGTGGAGGTGGGGTTAATATTTACAGTAATCCTACTCTGTGGGTTGAAACCTGCTTTCAGAGAATCTAATGGAGTTACAGCTTTTTGGGTTTTTTTTCCTGTCATTAGCAGAAAAACAGGTATTCTGACATAACTAACAGAGGTGTGCACCAAAGGACAGAAAGGAAGGGCCAGAGGACAAAGGTCAGTACTCTTGAGCTTAGTGTTCACTAAATGTATGGAACTAAAGTATAGATTCTCACCAAAAGACTCTAATGTTGCAAGGTGGTCATGAATAGAGTTAAGCCATAATGTAATAAAGCACAATGAGGTAAATTTAACCCACTAGTTAGTCTAAGAATAATATAAAACTACACAAGTGAAAAAGATGTATGAAGGGACTCACCTTGATGTTTGCTGTGAGCCAGATTAAAGAGATGAGAGATTTCCTTTGTCTGATCTTCTAGTTCTGCCTCTCCTCTCTATCTCTCTCCACCCCTTATGCCATAATTTAGCACTTTCACTTTCGGTTTACCTTAAATTCGCTCAATGCGACTGAAAAGTAGAGGTAAAGAGTGGTTGAGAAACACACACACACACACACACACACACACACACACACAGAACGTGAATAGGAGGTTGGGAGAGAGAGAGAGAGAGAGTGGTTATGAAAGAGGAAGCTCTGACTCTACAGCAATAACATTTTCATGAGGTTGTGTCTCCTTTATTCAGCAGTTGGCAGAATGAAGTTGAAAGGTATGTCCTGAGCTTGAAGTGAAAGAGTTTAAATAAGCTGGTGAGAGTCTCAGACCACTTATACTGTTTATCTGAAGTGATTAAACTTTAACCCCCTTTCACCATAAGAAAGGCTCAAAGCTTGGCAGGCATTTTGGACGACTCAAATGGTGTAAACAGCATACAGCACATAGGGACTGCAGTGTGCACACCCCTAATGAAGAGTTAGGAAATATATCTGTTGTATGGGTATCATTATTGAAACTTGGTGCTTTTACTGATGTATCATTTATAAACTATAATGTGGCAGAATGTTTACACTGTCCACATTCTTGTAGATGGCTGATAAAAGGGGTTAAGCATTTATCATTTTCTTCTGAGGCTTCCCCCTATATATACTGGGCAGGTACTTCATTTTTAGAGAGGTAAAATTTTGAGTTGGATGGTATGGGCAAATATTTGCACTGAGTTTGAGGAATTAGTTTTAGTGATGTTACTCTGCACTGATTCCAGTGTGTCGCTTGTGGCCTGTAGCTGATGCAGGTATGTAGGATGTGCTTAAAATTTACAGCTGCTAGTCACAATTTGTTTCAATAAAATGCGTGTCTTGTATGCAGGGGGAATCCTGACTTGGGGAAAGTAATTCAGAGTACAATAGACTGCCTGTAAGAGGAAGCATATGATGTAATGCAATTATCTAACAAATCAAATGGCTTCCTATGAAGACAACTGTACTAACAGCCTATCCAAGATGTTTGTGCTCAAGTTTTGATGGGTGAAATTCAAGTATTTTATTTGTATGCTGTTTAGCACTAATTAACAGGTGTCTGTGCAAGTCTATGGCTGCACCTTGCTAACTTCCTAGTCTTAGCTGATGACTTGGCACTCTAGTTTTTCTTAAGAATGGCCAGATCTGGCTCCAAAAATCAACAGGGAAGTGGTCAAAATGGTAAAACTGAGGTTTAAAAAGGGGGTTTCACAAACCAGTGGCACGGAATCACTTCTCTTTACAAGCAGGAAGCATGTAAATGTGAGAGATTTTAGTGATTTTTGATTGATTACGAGGATGTGCAAATGCTTTAGATGTTATTAGTTCATTCTGTCATACAGATTCACAGAACTACAAAAAGAACAAAGATTGCTGTGGAAGATGCTTCGAAGAGTTTAACTGCTGCACAGTGCATGCTGGGAAGTCTGCTCATACACAAACTTTGTGAAAAGATTTAATTCAATGATGTGGGAGGATTTGACTTCTCAAGTGGTCTAAAAAGAAAATACTAGACATTTTAAGTAGAAATAATGTGATATTAATTGTTGTTTACTTGAAGCTAACAAAGTGGCTTTCTTCAGTCTGCCGTATGAATATTTTAGTGATATATTTGTGCAATTCATTCACACCCACTCTCTTTTAAAGCAAGAGAAAGTCAGCTGCTCTCTGTCACCACTGACTTTCCCTGTGAAAGGATTAAATGAAATCCTCAGATCTTCAAAATGACCACGTGCTGAGTGTGGCTTATACGCTCATTAGGTACACCTGTTCAACTTCTAGTAAACACAAATGTCTTAGCCAGCCACTGGGCAGCAACTCAGTGCATTTAGGCATGTAGACATGGTCAAGATGACCTGTTGTTCAAACTGAGAATCAAAATGGGGAAGAAAAGTGATTTAAGTGACCTTGAGCATTGCATGGTTGTTGGTGCCAGATTTGCTGGTCTGATATTTCAGAAACTGCTGATCTACTGGGATTTTCCCACACAATCATCTGTAGGATTTCCAGAGAATGGTCTGAAAAAGAGAAAATATCCAGTGAGCGGCAGTTCTCCGGGAGAAAATGCCTTGTTGAAGTCAGAGGTCAGAGGAGAATGGCCAGACTGCTTCGAGCTGATGGGAAGGCAACAGTAACTCAAATAACCACTTATTACAATCGAAGTATGCAAAAGAACATCTCTGAACGCACAACACCTTGAAGCAGATGGTCTACAGCAGCAGAAGACCACACCGGGTGACACTCCTGTCAGCTAAGAACAGGAAACTGAGACTACAATTTGTACGGGCTCACCAAAATTGGACACTAGAAGGTTGGAAAAATGCTGCCTGGTCTGATGAGTCTCAATTTCTGCTGCAACATTTGGATAAATGGTGTAAACAACATGAAAGCATGGATCCATCCTGCCTTGTATCAATGGTTCAGGCTGGTGTTGGTGGTGTAATGGTGTGGGGGATGTTTTCTTGGCACACTTTGGGCCCCTTTGTACCAACTGAGCATCATTTAAACACCACAGCCTACCTGAGTATTGTTGCTATCCATGTCCATCCCTTTATGACCATAGTGTACCCATCTTCTGATGGCTGCTTCCAGCAGGAAAAATGCACTATGTCACAAAGCGCAAATCATCTCAAACTGGTTTCTTGAACATGACAGTGAGTTCACTGTACAAAATTTGGCCTCCATAGTCACCAGATCTCAATCCAGTAGAGCACCTTTGGGATGTGGTGGAACAGGAGATTCATATCATGAATGTGCAGCTGATAAATCTGCAGCAACTGTGTGATGTTATCATGCCAATATGGACCAAAATCTCTGAGGAATGTTTGCAGCACCTTGTTGAAGCTATGCCATGAAGAATTAATGCAGTTCTGAAGGCAAAAAGGGGTCCAACCCAGTACTAGCATGGTGTACCTAATAAAGTGACTAGCGAGTGTATCTAGCATGTTTTTACTTGGTCATTCCAAAACACGACATGGAGCGTAATTAATTACTGTTGAAAGAAAAAAGGCACAAGAGGATTTCCAGGGTAGGAAATTTACAAATTGTACTACATAAAATTATCCTTAACTTTCTGACTTTATTTAAATGTATTTTTTTTTTTTTTAATTACAGGTTAGGACTTCATCTTTGCTGTTTTCAGCGCTCATACATGTACACAGGTATGGCTTTTAATAGGTTTAAATTTGTCCTAAATCTTTGAATGTCTTTAGTGTGGCATCTCCACTTTCACTTTGAGAAGAGCACATTTTCATATTGGTTGATTTGAACTGAATCATTCATCACGTGTTGCATAATGGGTTCGGTCAGTCTGTCCGGCTTTGATTGTGGTGTCCTGCGATTTGTGGTGTGTGTTTAAATGGTAAGGAAATAAAGGGTCAGTATCCATACCAAAGGTTCATGCATATTTTATTCAAGAGTAAAAAAGTGGATCGTCCCATGGGGCATGCTTACAGTGTTAGTGACTGGGGAGTCAAAACAGAAAGAGAGCTGAGAGAAAGAGAGAGAAACTGAGAGAGAGAGAGAGGAGAGAGAAAGAGTGAACGAGAGACAGAGAAAGTCAGAACCGTGGCACAATTTCTATGGCACAGGGTCTCCCAAGGGGGGTTCACCTCTCCCAAAGAAGCACAAGATCAACCAAGGAGCAACGCAACATGAAGAGCAACCAGCAGAGAGAGAGAGCTTAAATATTAAGAATAATGTCCATAATAAATAGAATCATAATAATCATAGAATCATAAATATCATCAAATAACAAGAGGAATCATCAAGAATTATGATCAGAGAGAGTACACTTTTTTCCTTTTAAGATGTGACGGCAACACACCTCCTGTTAAAACGTGTCTGCTGCTTTTGCTTTGAACAGCGCAAATTTTAACCATGCAATCATGCTTTTGGCTGCCTGAATGCCTGTGCCTTTGTATATAGTAATGGTCATTCATCAATGCTAGTTTAATATTTGTTTATCATTAGTCATATTTATCGTTAAAAACAACTCCTGTACATTGACAAAGAAGAGAGGAGAGAACGTGGACTTGACACTTTGAATAGAAGCGAACCGTCATTCTGTACAGCGTCGAAAGAAACCGGAAACACAGGTGGTGAAAAAGAAGAAAAGAAAAAGTGGGGAAAAAAACCCAAACGAAATTGAACACAAAATGAATACAAAAAAAATCATAATAATAAATTAACATTATGTACAAAATAAATGATTCATTATACCTCAGTTCATTTATATTAGCCATAAAAACAAGAAGAAAAAAATTTCCTACCATAGTGAAACACAGAGCACAAATATAATCTTCACATTATTATCAAAGAACTTAACTCTGCATGCACTGATGCTTTAATATAAATGCTTTACAAAGACCTTTTTCTTTTGACTTCTTCTTGTTGTCTTGGCTGCTGCCTTCACCAGAAGAGTCTGTTTCCTTGGTGAAATATCGTTTCCTGCTTTTTAGGCCGGAGATTCCCGGCCGTCACTGCTGTCTTTTAGCAGACAGCTACTCGGGAAGAAAGGAGGACGTAGAAAGAGAACGAATATTGAATTCACATTTCGACTCCCCCCCTCACATACAGTACATTAAGCATCCTACTTACAATATACTGCATCTTGCATCCTGTGACCAAATGCATCAGATGTGCAATAAAACCTCTCTTATTTATCTTATTTACACACAATAGGTGGGGAGAAACATTTCAAATATGATCCCGGGCCATGTTTGGAGCCTTTCCGACAGCTAACTGGCCAGGATTTATTTTTTTAATTTTTATTTATTTATTTTTTTGGGGGGGTGTCTACCACTTGACTTCAAGTGGAGAATACGTGAAGTATGGTGCTACAAAAACAAAACGGGATTCTCCTCCAGAAAAGATAAGGACAGCGAGGGCTCAGATTAGACTGCAGCTGAGATTATGTCCGCACACCTCTCGCCTACAGATAAGGCGCCACACCGCACATCAAAACTTTTTCTCGCTGTCGCCCGGCTGATGGCCAGATCCGCTCGTGTTTCGCAAACATAAACACCTTGTAGTTTTTTGCAAATGTAACCGCACAGACACCGACATGTTGAAGCATGTGCACGCACGCAGGCATAATCCACGACTTTATAAAATCAGCACAAATTTGGTTCCACTTCCTGTTTTTGGGATGCAAACAGGAAAAAGAAGCATACACGACTTAAAAGCCCCCCCGACTGCCGTGTGCACCGACCCTCCCCAGTGCTTAAACTTGCTTGTCACTGTAAACCCGCTGGCGACCCCCCACCCCGACATACAAGGTGAACAGCACCTCCTCGTTCTTTGCGTGGGGAGTATTTTTGGAGATTCTTTCCTGTTGTTGTGCAGGTACATGGGAGTTGTAGTTCTCTAAATAGGGCCGATCAGTTCAGTGAAGAGATTCAGCCTTTGGTGGTAAAGTCCGGTTACGCTCATGCCTTTACATAACAGCTGAGGGCAACAGGAAAAGGGGTAGGTGTGTGTATGTATGCAGCTGCATGTATGTGTTATGTTGTGAGAGATGCATTTTTCTTGTGTATATATGCTTATGTACACGTATTTTTAAATATGGGACCACATCAGTGTTGTAACTGCAGGTGTGTGTCTGGGCATGTGGGAGTGTACGTCCATCACTGTATATTGCTGTTGCTGTCGGTCCCATTGGGCTCTCCCATGTTCATGCGGCCCATCGACAGGCCCACACTGTTGACGGCGTCACGACGTGGCGGCATCCTCTCGTTGATCCGATCCAGACCTTTGGCCTCCTCAAAACTACTGATCCGATGCTGCGGGGAGAACCCTCGAATGGCTGCAGAGACACACCCATACACACCACACACACACACAAACATACATACATGCACACAGAGTTAACATTCAGTGAAATATTCAGCAAAATCTTGTGTATCCAAACCCCCTGGGGAGCGTCGACATGGTTCGAAAAATAAAGGTACACATTTTTCTCAATTTACCTTTTAAATTCTTTCATCTGATTTCTCCAGTAACCACACTTAGATAATTTTGATCATGCTCTCTGTAGCTGAAGGTCAGCTGGGGTTTGGATAAACAAAATTCTCTTGCATATTCATATGTACAAAGATGTTACTACACACATCAGCCGGTGTTTATCTGTCGTCTGAATGCTGAGCTAGGATTAGTTTGTGGTTCACAACAAACAGGACAGTCAACCTGGACACTGACCCTAGATCTGTAGTCTGAGTGAACTGGTAGATAAGCCATTATGAGATACACAGTGTGGAAGAACAGTTGCACAGAAGCAGTCGTTTGTAAGCCCCTAAAAACATTGTTTTTTGACAGTCAGCTGTTTGCTCAAAATAGCTTTTACAGGAGGTCACCACAAAAAGTAGTAATCCGCACACAGAATTTACAGGTAATGACAAAAGTCAGGCATCAGATTTTTCCATTTCTCTCATGTTGCTTCCTTTGGGGTTCATATCTAAGTTGGTCCTATTACATATTTAGTCAGAGTACTCACTGTTTGTGATAAGGGACAGCTTTGTCCTTCCTCAGTGTGTTGATTAATGACGTGCTGCTGCACTAGTTATTTCTTAAAGGGGCACTCCGGCGATTTTACTCATGTCATGGTTATGATGTCACCAGGATTTTCTCAGCTTAGCTTTGGACACAACAAATGTTTGAGGATGTGGTTCAACATTTTGGGAGATACATTTAGAGTTAGGGGAGATCACTGATACCTTCATATGTCTATATATGAAAGTTTAGCTTAGCTGAACATGAACTCTGGAGACGGGGGCAAAATGGTTTCATTTTATGTTCTGCACTAAAAGCAAAACCATTTGGCTTCCAGAAAGCAATAAAGCTTTCAGGCATTCAAGATATTCTCCGTTAACAATGAGTGGTTTTATGGGAAGTGTGGCAACCAGTATAGATGAGTCAGCACTGTTGAGAGTCCTTGTGAAACCAAAAAACATCAGCATCTGCTTTTTTAAAATCCAGTTTGGCACATTCATAAAAAAAAACTGACTGACTAATGGAAAACTAAGTGACATTAATCCTTTGAAGGATGAGGAAATGAGTGAAAGAGAAACTTTTATCATGCTGTATATGTGTAACACTGTTTAGCGTGTTGTTCATAAGTCCAGACAGAAACAGGCTGAATGCCTCTGATTTTAAAGGGGGTCCTGTGTTTGTGTTAGTACTGAATTTAACTGCCGCCATTGTGTTTTTGTCAGATGTTTGCTCACACCTGTGTAGCCTTAGCTCTGCTTTATATTTACTGTAAATCATCAAATGTTAGCAATGCTCACTAACAGATTAGAATAACACTACACACACCAGACATAAATCGCCACAGTCTGTTCAGTAGCACAGAAAAGCATGTTTGTATACATGTGGGTTAACATGTTGAACATGATGTGTGTTAAACATCAGCGTGTTCCTGCTGTCATTGTGAGCATGTTAGCATGCTGGCAGAAGCATTTAGCTTGCAGCACTGGAGCCTCACAGAGCCAGCGTGGATGTAGACTTGGCCTTCATTCAATCTGTCTTTAAACTGTATAAATGTGCCAAATCACTGGAGTGCCCCTTTAAATCAGGCAGAAGATCAACCAACAGATGAGCATTAAGGCTAACTCTTGTAATAGTTGTTACACCAAGACAAGCAAACTGTGAAATCGAGTAAATTGCGGCCTCTGTGTCGGCAGATGCTCCTGTACCAATAAGGAGGTCTGTCTGGAGGGACCGACGCCACTTTTGAACAACGGCACAACGGCAACTGTCACACATGCAGCTACTCACAAATGCCACTGTACTACAAAGCAGATATCTCACATCTAGCTACAAATCATATAATGTGACAGAGAAACTACAGCACAAGAGATACCCATAATTCATTTGGATAAACAAATTATGGACTGCACTTCAGGTAAGCCCAAGACAGGACTAAAGGTACAAACACAAAATAGTATGGTTAACTGAAGTGTGCTGAGTACTAGGCCTGTGCACGCAGGGGCATGATACACTAAACACAGACGCCATGACCACAATCTGTTCACGAGCTCAAAAGAACCTGGCAGACCTGTCAGCCATCTTTGATTTGTCTTCTCAATGTAATGCATCCAAAAGCCCAATTAATCTTCTTTGTCTTCTTTTAAAGGTTTTAAGTGTGAACATATATCTGTATATCCCAAACCCCACTTTTTACAGAGGTTTCAACCACATTCCCTTGCCTTCTTCAGCACATGCCATCACTATAACACACCACCTATTGTAGTCAGACTTACGCTCTGAACTCAGGTCATGTGAACATTTGCTGAAGGAGGCTGAAAGCTCGGTAAAAAGCCAAGTTTTGCCACAGATTAGTAAAAATATTTCTTCGGTGAATCGCGTCTTTCGATCATCACCGGTGACATGATCGTGTCCTGCCGTAGGTTGTTGAGAAACAGATTGATTGCATGTTCATCTTTCACAGAACTACAGCATCTACGAAATCTAAAGAAAACACTGTAACACACTGCAGTCTGTTAGGAGGTCTAAGTGACCCTGCCCACCATTACAACAGCCTCTCCCACCCACATTCCCGCTCTTCTTGTGTGTGTGTGTGTGTGGAGAGAATGTTCTGTGTGTGAGGTAAATAAATGGTTTTGTGTGTTTCCTGTTTCCCAAGAGAAGGAAAGAGAAAAGTTTGTGTGTTTTAATGTGGTGGCTTCAGCATGCAGTGGTTTTAGGCTTTTTTTTTTTTGAGAGCGCCGATGCAGGTAGAAGAGCTGAGTGCATCGTGTGTAAGGAAAATCTATGACCTTATGAGCAT
>VUQI01055268.1:0-11084 GCA_015106735.1 Paratilapia polleni | reverse complement strand
TTGTTGAATTGCCAATATGTCTTGTTTCTTCAGATTTCATCATCCAATCCAATAAAGACACCAAACAAGAGTCAATAGCAGAATAAGCTGTTTGGCAGAGAAGATTTGGCAAATTCTTCATGGGCGCAACCCACATACTCAACTCTGCTGCTCAACTCACAGATACATTTTCCTTACAAACGTGGCACCATTTAAAGGGAAATAAACAGGCTTTCCAACGGTATGAGATTTATTACCAAGAAGCATCGTTACAACAAAGAAGTAATCGACCAAACACAAATTTCCTTACTTTTTGTGCTAAGTTTAGATGTTCTTTTTTTTTATTTGGTCACAGGGCCTACTACATGCTGCAGCCTGAAGGCAGAGTTGGCTTGTTCAGGGTGGAGTGACTGCAGGCCTGCTCCATACAGGGTGGTGGGTCTAGGAGGACATACACTGATCCCTGACGAAGCTGTCAGTGTACTAGAGAGTGTAGCCGACCTGCGGCATAGCTGGCCCTGGCTTTGGGCTGTGTGTCCTGTCCCCTCTGCAAGTGGGACACTAGACTATTTTCCCCCCTTAACTTTTATGTGTCAAATACTGTAGCTGGGACTGCTTCCCTTTGATTTTAGCATTTTGTCTAACAAATTATATTTTAAAATTTTAACTGGATATCATCTTTTGGTCAGACCTAGAATCTGTGTGTTACAATGTGATGGTTTTATTAAATGATAATGTGAATGCCACATTTGTGTAGTTTGAGAGTCATCACAACACTTCTGACTTGTTATAATTCTCCAGAATTTCTGTCTTTGGCTAAATAGGACTATGAAAATCTTAAAGACTTGGAGAAGGCTAATGTAATACTCTAAGACTCTAAGAGAGTTCTGCATACATAATCTACAAAACAGTACAATTTCAATAAAAACCATGATGTCCACATGTGTGATCAATTAGTTTCTAAGGAAAACATCTTTAAAAAAAAAAGAAAAAAGCTGAGATCATGTTTTGGTTCGTCTCACAATTTCTAATTTCACTCTCTTCTTTTATCCCAGGGAGTGTAACTTATCTTGTGGGGAGGAGCTTTAGGAGAGGTTAGTCGGGTGAGATTGTCCCGGGTGATGAGAGATGTCTCAGAAATCTACATTGCTAAGCAGCTGAGAGGGCTATCAAAAGTCTTGCAGCACTGATGTAACGGTTACAGAGCCAGTCGTGGTCCACACCATCCCATTTACAAAACTCATCCTTTTTAGCTCTAACAGATTTTCACAAAAAATACACAAGTTTATTAAGAGGCTCACATCAGTTTCAGCATATGTTCACGTGTCCATCCACAGACAGAGGTTTCCTGTCTGTTGGTGCAAAAAGACACTGGCAACCACATTCTTGTGATGCCGACAGCTTAAAGCCATCTTCCTTAAATAAACACCTGCCAAAAATGGTCCATTCAGCATGGTTAAACTAGTTTTACTGTCAGTGATATATCTTTAGTTTTTCTTCTGTTCCTCCCGTTGTTTCACGTGTTTTTTCCACTTTGTCTGTGTCTTCCTCTGTTTGTGTTTAACATGTCCCTCCAGTTACTTCCTGGGTCCTGTACCTTGAAGCAAACCTGTACTACGGCTGATTTTACAAAGGAAGAGTAAATTACAATATTAGAAAAATACAAAGAGGTTACGCACATAATAAAGAATGAAAGTAACACAGCTGCTGCAGATAAATCAGCAGCGTGAGGGGAAAAGCTCTGTACAGTAGTTTAGTGTTAAAAGCGCTGTATGAATGTGTGTGCGCTTTAAACGTTTTGGTCAGTAAGACTGGACAAGAGCTGCTATATTAATAAAGTTTAGCCTATTCGAAGGCAGGAAGAAAAGCCGTCAAAACTGCCAACTGTGTGAGTTAACAGACTTATCAATATCACAACTTTATCATTTAAGATGCAGGAGAATCTGATGGGTTATAATTGGGTATTCCATTAAATTAATGTCTAAATTTGCATAAGACAGATTTAGTTTTTATTCTTTCCGCAGCAGCCCTGATGGTGTTTAATGGTCTGAGAGCGAGTAAAGAATAAATACAAAAAAATAAATAAATACAAAAAAAATTCAAATGCTAGCAATGATTTCATACCTGTTGATCTCTAATCTGGAACCTAACCTGCTCGCAGCATAAGTTACCATGGTGATATAACCTGGTAAGAAGTGAACCACCTTCGGAGGACAGAAAATCCAGGGTTAACCCCGAAGTTACCTGGATAAGGCAAAATCCTGCTTCATAGTACAGTCCTGTGGTTTATTTTGAAGGTGATTCCTACGTAGGACTTGCTGTGGATTACTTCCTGTATTTGTTCTTTTCCCGCACTCATTATTTTCTGATTGAGCTCACCATGTCGTAATTCTCTTCTGCCTGATGTGTATTTAGTGTGTTTGTCTTCACCCAGTATTTGTTGTGTTCATCAAGTTATCCACTGCCTGACTTTTGTCTTTTTTCTCCTTATGGATCCTCTGTGTTTCTGCCAGCTTGCCTTTTTTTTGTCCATATTTGGATCTTCTTTTATTCTTTTTTGTTGTTGTTTTTTTAAATCAAAAATAATAAAACCATAATAATAAAAATGGCCACGTATGTTCACAGTATTGTCATTCACTATTAAAATGCTCATATGAAAGTGTGGACTGGATAAGTTTTGTTATCATCTTGAATTCTAATTGTGTCATCTTAAGTCAAACCTATGTGATTGTGTAGTATTTCTCATATGCAAACAGTTTGTAACACAGCGTACAAACTGTGTTACTGTTTACAGACAGTAACAGGTATTTTCTGACTTGTGGTATCTAAAATGTTTTGATACCTGTGGCAATATCTGATCAGTTGATCGTTTCTGAGAAAAATCAAATATATTTTTGAATATCAAGCTATCAGGCAGACATATCACTGAAATCTGGCTGCCGGAGCAGTCTTTGAAGCCTCCTGGCAGAGCTGCGCCGGGGAGCTCCGAGCTGGCTGCATTGAAGTTAGCATTAACACTCCACCTCCACGGCGGATCAGAAGCTCCCTGTGGCGAGACACCTCACCTCGACGCCACAACATCAGAGGCAGACCCGCCTTTATGGGTGGAAAGGACGGCGTGCTTTGCTTCTCACATCAACACATGTGTACCTCACTGCTGCTTTCTGTTTGACTGATGCACTTTCTGTGTGTTTTGTTGTTGTCTTCCTGCATCACTGTTTGACTTCCTGCTCGCTCTGCCTGTCACTTTGACGTCCCATCTTGGCCTCCCAAATGCGTTTTTTTGTCCATCTCATTGCTTTTCCAGTTAGCTGACAACATTGTGTACTTTCACCTGCCAGTCTACCTTGTTAGTTGTCTGTTTGCATGACAACCTCCCTGTTCACTTGCAATCTGCCTTCCTGCTCATCTGTCCCCTGTGTTTTATACTGCATGTGTTTAGCATCCTTTTTCTGCTGCTTTTAGGTCTGTCGTCATTAGAATACACACATGTGGCATACTAAACTGTGCATCTCAAATAGGTTATATGTTAGAGTCACGTGTAAATGCTCCTCATGTCTGTACTTTGACCCAGTTTCCTTTCTTAGTGTACAGCTATAACATCTTTTTCAACACGTGATGCTGTATATATGGCCATGTGGGTGCTGCAGAGCTTACAATTACATGGTAATTTGTACTTTTTTTTTTTGCAATTATAAACCACAGAAATTAAACTTTTCTTTTAAACTTGTCTTTTCAACTGAAGTCATCCCAGGTTTGCACAACAGATTGTCACACAGATTCATGCTTTTATCCTAAATAAATTTCAGGAACGCACACCAGCAGGAAAAGTTACTAAATGATGTTACAGCAGTAAATGCCATGACAGATGTGCAGCTCACAAATCCCAAAGGTAATGTTTGCGTACTTTCAATTTATACTTTATTTACTGCAAATAATCCAGAGACAATCTGCTTTAACTACTCTTCATGCTGATGTAATTTATGAATTATTTGTATCTTCTTGTATAATAGCTGAGATCCGGGGTTGTGAGTGGGTGACGGTGAGTGAGCTGATTGCATTTGTGTGCTTGTGGTGTATGGTATATTTCACTATATTAATAATAATTATAATTTATAAAGCACCTCCAAAAACAGAGTTCACAAAGCGCTTTGTCAGGCAAGCAAAAGCAGAACACTGCATTCAAACAGAAAGCCAAACAAAGAACAAGATGAAATGAAGGTAGAGTTAGGAGAGGTTGAGAAGCAAGAAAAAGGACACAAAAAGCAAAATAAATTGTCAGTACGATTAATGAATACCAATAAAAGAATAACACAATGAAAATTTTAAAAAAGCCATTCAAAGATAATAACAGGCATCATATGAAAGTCTATAAAAGTGTGCTTTAAGATGTTATTTACAGGAAGTCATTGATTTTGAAAGCCCATTTTCTCAGGCAGGTTGTTCCAAAGCTCTGATGGCAAAAACATGGTCACCTTTAGATTTAATCCTCGATTTTGGAACAGCTGGAAATGCCACACCTAAAGATTTACTGGCTTACTGGTGTCAACATTTCTGTTATGTAGGCCTAGCTTTGGACCAGAGATAGATGTGCTTTGAATGCCATCAGTCAAATCATAAAATCAAGTATATCTTAGCTGCTGCATTCTGAATTAGGACCCTCACAAAAGTGAGAGGCTACATGAGCTGTCTTTTCAGGAAATTACATTGAGTGCAGCCCTGGACTGGTCAAGCTTAAAGTTAATGATATAAACTTAAAATATATATTTTTTAATAGTAGGTTAATACATTAAAAGATATGAAAGTATCTGATTAGTGAATAGTGTAAACAGCAGTCCAAGAAAATTTACACAACAAGGTAAATACTGAGACAGTCAGCACATCAACCAGTGCAGCATCAAGTCAAACAGAAGAACAGTTGGTTCATCAGTTATTCAAACATAAAATATTGTCAGACTTAAATTGTTAAGTAACCATCTGACAGTTGGTCCAGCATAGTCAGAACATTAAAAAGTCAAGCAAACAGATACAAAGGCACATTGTGTCACCACACTTCAGAACAATCAGTCTGACAGACACTGAGTCAGTCACTCAGTGAGGGTATCACAGGCTCAGGCCATCTCCTCTGCAGTTGTCAGACACTGGATGAGTGACAACTAACCTCCCTCAGTGCCACTTATTGATCAGTCTGGGACTCTGCTGCTGCAATCCACACATGCACTGCTGCATGTATTGACAGAGAGAGAGCATCACACTGACAACCATCACTTAGGGTTCAGAGATCATAAATACAGTTTTCTGTGACCCCCTTTTTTAAGTGCCATGTTCAGCTTCAACAGGTCCTGGCAGCAGGAACCTATCTGACACAGAGCTGTGCAAGAATATCACAAATGTAGTCACACAAGAAGTTAATTTTCCTTGAAGTTAACTCTTTTTTTGGTCCCTCACTTAGTTAATTTTGATGCTCCCTAATGATACCTTCCAAGGCAACTATTAATTTATTTATTAGCTTACTTGAAGTCCTCTTATTGTATCTTCTTTTTTGATTGGTTTAGATTTTATTTCGGTTCGCTTTACGTGGCTTTTCAAACACGCTCTGTATTTCTTTGACTGGAAAACACTTTGAGTCAAGTCCTGCTGTTTTTACATAAGTAAAGGTGGCTTGACTTAACGGTTAATTGATTTTTATTGTGATTAAGAGGTTGGAGCATTGTGGGTTCTGGTCTTCTACAACACAGCCAGGCTTTCTTTGCCTTAGCTGGCTTTACAAAAGCTGAAACCGCAGCTGAAAATAATGGGTATCACAACGGTAGTTATCAACTTTCTCTGTTAAGCCAGGCCTTCTGCTTCAGGCTCTGTGTGTGCTCACATAAAAGAGTGCCGCCTGCTCCAATGAGAGACTGTTATCAGATGATAATGATGAAAAAATGGTGATTAAAAATCTATAAAGAACATAAAAATATAACAGTAAAATCCAACACTGTTGCAAATAAAACAAGAGATTAATGCTGCAGAAAATTGTTAATCTGGTGATTTAGCACAGAGCGCTAAATCATCAGATTAATTCAAGTTAATTATTTTATGACTGAGTGCACTCTCAGTGCTGCTGTCTAGAGTCTGAAACTTTAAACTGGATACATTTAACATTAAAGGATACCGTCCCACAGCTTAATAAAGGAGACGTGGAAATCGCTTTAGTTTGTTGGCAGATCAAAGTGAAATTAATTTGATTGATTGAACAGGTGTTCTTGATGTGTGTTCTGTGTTCTAGTAGCTGCAATTCCAGCAGAGTAGAAGAGACTTAGCAGCAGATTATAATCAAATATAACAACATTTATACACTCTCTGCATCACTAGATTAATAAATGCATATTCCTGTGACAATGCGACGCACAGTTTGTGCTTCATTCAGTGGTTTTAATAAGGTACAGCTCAACAGCTTGCACATATAAAACATATTCCCCCAGCAGAGAATCTACATTGTGCTTTAAACATGCTGTAAATAAAAGAATTGGTGAAAACGTGTTGCTTCCAGCCGATTTTAAACTAAAACTCGGAACATAACCTGCTCTCAACCAGGTTATGTGTTCAGCATAAGTTACTATGGTGATTTAGCCAGGTAAAAAGAGAGCCACTTTCTTGTTTGGTAAGCCATTAATCTCACTTTGTAGTACACCCCTCTGATCAGAGTCAAATAAGCAGATTCCAACTTAGTGTGTGACTACATTGTGACTGACTAATTTACCTTAAGAGTGGGCACTGTCCCTCTGTCTCACACTTAGATCCACCTGTCACTCCCTCCTTTTTTTTTTTTCTTTTTTTTTAAGTATAGGTTGTCCAGGCTGGCCGAGGAGAAAAGTGGAGGTTAAAATCAAAATGAATCACAAAACCTCATAAAAATATCCCAGACTGTGTCAAACATCATACACTCTCCTAGTGTGAAAGTATTGCTGGCTGGAGACCCTCAGAAATATATATTTTAGGTTGTACTGTGGGAGAACCTGAACCCAAAATCCAAGCGGAGCTGTTTAGGGGCCAGTCGGCCACTCCCATGTAAGAATGAGTTAAACAGTAACATGGTGTTGCTGGAAAAAAACGGCAGATGTGCCGAATCAGTCTCTTTCTGTAGGGCTGGGAAAAGAAATGCCTGCAGTTTGCACAGGTAGATTTAACCAAAAGTGCCGCCAGGAAGCCAGAGCTCCCTGAAGCTAACTTGCCGGACTTGTTGCAGGTTGTCTTCTAACCTCCTGTTTCAAGTTTTTTTCTGAGGCCTTTGACTCCTGGCTGCAGCAGAGGAAGTATGCAGTGAGGCCTTCTGAGTTCTCCATCAAGAAATCATTTCAGTGCTCCAATACTGACACTGTGTGGTCACAAACAGTACTGCATTGACTCAACAGCTCCAAACTAATGAATCATCTTCTCCTCTTTTATTTCCTGTCTTCCTCCTGTCTTTTGTCTCCCACTTCTTCCCTTCCTTACCTCTTCTTTTCCCTTCCCATTGTCTTCTTTGCATGCTCCTTTCCTCTGTTAGCTCCTCCAGTGTTTGCATTCTACAGTATCTGCAGATGACCTTCTCTGGCCAACTAACTGCTCTCTTTTCCTTATCCTTTTGTCATCAAAATGATTTTCCTTTGCTATACCCCCTCCTTTTCATCCACCCTTATTTTCCCATCATCTTCCACTTTCTTTCTTTTACTTCTTCCTGTCCTTTGCAGACTAATTTTCATTTTTTTTATTCTATTTTTTTTTCCTCTTGATGTCTCCTTCAGGAGAGGATGCACATTTCCTGTGGTTCTCCTACTCTCTCTAAGCCTCTGTGTCTCCTTCTTCCTCCCTCCCTCTTCAATCCCCTAAACTCATTGTGGAAAGTAGAGCATCTATTTATTATTAAAGAGGGCCGCTCTGTGGCAAATGGAAGAGGTTATATAAACTTTTGTGCTCTCTGCACTTTGCTGCTCACTTGGTTTTACAGAAGACCCGGGAGCAGTAGAACCGATGCCTTTAACTGATAACTAAACAGGTTAGATTAAAAAAAAAAATCATTTCTTTTTAACCTATTGGTTGTGCTGCGGCTTTCAAAGACACTGAGCTGAATGTTGTGCTTAAAATATATTATTACTTTAGTAGTTGCGTGGTTAACAGTCAAAGCAAGGGGATGTATGTGGTTTAAGACTTGAAATGGAAAACTGAAACTTGAAGAAAGTTGTACACTTTAAACCAAAAGCTAAACTCAATATTTCTGTAATGTCATTTTTTTCCCCCTTCCAAAACCATGGAGGACAATCTTTAAGACCCTCCAGTATTCTGCTTTTAGACCACAAGAATTTGCAGGGAGCATTAAGTGGGATGGCCACTGGTGTTGCAACCTTGAAGTTGGTTGAGACTTGGCTCACATGCAGACATTGTAGTACACCCTAGGGTGTCAGATGGCACTGCAACAAGCAGTCGAATAGTCCAAAAAAAAATCTCAAATTTCATAATCACTTTGGAAAGTGTCAGCAGGTCAAGGAAAGGTCTGAAGGAAAATTTATGAGGACTTACTGTGGTGAAACTACAAAAGGTGCATCTTAAATAATCATATGACCTGTTTGAAACAACATGATAAGAACATATTGTTTCAAACAGGTCATTTGAAACTGAACAGCTGGTTTAAAAAAAAAAAAAAAAGTAATTCCACCCACATATATTTTCTCTTTCACTTTCCAGTCTTGCCTGTATTAATACTTTCAATAACTGTGATAATCAAGGATAACCCTAAAGGCTGGCACACAGCTAATGCAACTTTCAGCTGCTCCCTTTATCACAAGGGGTCACCACAGCAGGTAGCTCCACATGTTTGATTTGGCAGAGTTGTACACCTAATGCAACCCCAAAGGAGGGATGAGCTGGAATTGAACCTGTGGCCTTTTGCTTGTTGAGCAAGTCGCAGTAGCATAATGTTCATTGTTCAGCTGTGGGTTTAGTATCGTCTGTTTTGACAGCTGAGAACATATCAGCAAGTTATTGCATGAAATTGAAAACATACTATTGGTTGGTTACTATTTACTCGATGATCTGCCCCACTTGTCAGTTGTTGATTGTTTTTGTTTTTATGATGGTCGGATAATGGGTCACTATGAATTGCTGGAAGGCATTATCTACTTGCCTTTCATGATGGATGGTCCAGTGTATCCTCTGCTAAAGGTGGTAATAAACTGAAGTACTTTCCCTTAGTATTTAGAGAATATTTAGAGAATTTGACCAGCTCCTATTATGGCCGCCATGCAGATACTTCCAGGTCATTTTGCTCAGTTGGGAAGCAAATTTGACTACTGACTGTACCCTAGGTCACCATAAAGGCCAGTCAGCTTCTTCAACTACAAACTGGGAAAGCAATACTTTTTCAATTTGTTTTTGTGCACACTGGAAGAATTTTCATATGCAAATGGAATCGGGAAAGGGCCTTTAACATACAGTAGAAATGTCTCTGCATGTTTTGGAAGATTTCCCTTTAATTTGCACCCTGGAGCCCATCCAAATCAAAACTAAACAAACAAAAAAACAAAAAACAAAATGAAAAACAGTAAAAATTTACAAGAGAAATGTATGTGTCAAACTTTTGCCTACATAGTATATAGTGTACAATTTAAATAGTGCAGGTTAAAGAAAAATATTACTGCAGTAAGACTGTGGCCGCACCTTGAAACCCCAAAATGACCAGAAAGCATGAAGGATGGCTTCTCAGAATGATTGGTCAGGTGTGCTCAGATGTGCAGATGGGCAGGATTTAATATGTAAAAACTGATTTCTTAAAGGAGGCAGACCTCTAATGTTGACTGAGAAAAAATATTTTTATTGAAACCTTGTTTCCACCACTGAAAAAAAAAAAGATTTTTCCGCGACTGAAAGAAAAAAAAAGGTTTTTGCCCTCCGCAACTCAAAGTTTCGGGTTATTATCTTGATATTTCCACTTAATAACTAGGAATTTTGAGTTCTTTTGTCAATGTTGACTTATTTTCTGATAATTTCGACTTAATACGTCGAAATTTTGAGATAATAAGCAGAAATTTTTGACTTATGGACGGCAATTTCTTTTTTCAGTGGCGGAAAGAAGCTTCCGTACTTTTAAGAAGTGAGTAGAGCTTTATATAACTGACAGGATAAATCTGCCAGTTATATATATGCCAACATCTCGGCCCACAGGTTGGAAACAGTCATTTTAAGCTCTGTTCTCATGCCGCCGCTGCAAGACGCACTCCTTTCACGATTGTTGCTAAGTAGCTAATTTCTCATGACTAGGCTATACTTCCATCCGCGTGTGTGATTCATTTTACTTATAGAGCAGTGGTTTGATTTTACGCAGCATTTAGTTGTGGTTGTATTGCTTGTTTTCTGCTCCAATATGAATGTCTCTCTCTCTCTCTCTCTCTCTCTCTCTCTCTCTTTCTTTATGTCTATATAATTATTACCTATGGCTGTACATTGACAGCTTGCTTCATGTGCTTTGCTGAGGTTTCAGTTTTGTTGTTTACTACCTGGGAATTGTGTGTAGTGTTAAACAGCTTTGATCAGCTGGCCTAGTGCAATAAGGAAATATAAACATGATATATGAAAAATCTAGATATTGCATCATTTATCTTGATATAGTTTAGTTGCAAAACAGCTGAATCTGCAGAGGAATGGTTTATTTGAAGAGTTTCAGTCAGGCTTCAGAATTCATCACAGCACAGAAACAGCTCTAGTGAAGGTTACTAATGACCTTCTTATGGCCTCTGACAGTGGACTCCTCTCTGTGCTTGTCCTGTTAGACCTCAGTGCAGCATTCGATACCGTTGACCACAATATTTTACTGCAGAGATTAGAACATACCTTGGGAATCAAAGAAATTGCGTTGCAGTGGTTTGAATCATATTTATCGAATAGACTCCAATTTGTTCATGTAAATGGGGAGTCTTCTTCACACGCTAAAGTTAATTATGGAGTTCCTCAGGGTTCTGTGCTGGGACCAATTCTATTTACATTATACATGCTTCCCTTAGGCAGTATTATTAGAAAACATAGCATACATTTTCATTGCTATGCAGATGATACCCACCTGTATTTATCCATGAAGCCAGATGACACAC
>VUQI01055266.1:0-12120 GCA_015106735.1 Paratilapia polleni | reverse complement strand
TTCTCTTCCTTGTAGCTATAGATTATTCACACACACACACACACACACACACACACACACACACACACACACACACACACACACACACACACACACACACACATCTGGCCGTCTGTCCTGAAGGCTTGAGGGACTCTGGTGAACCACAGAGCTTATTAACCCTGGAACACACACATGAACTCACACACAAAACACACAATCAAACCCATGCATTGACTGGCACATGAAAGCACTGTCTCACCACACACACCGACCTTTAACAAGACAAAGGGAAGGTCTATCTTTTAACAGGAGAACTGAACAGGGTGTTGTACTCTATCTTTGTTCTTTTTCAAACCAGTGGGGCACAGACAGTATCATGGGAAATGAGAGGAGGAGGGGCTCTCATGTCCGATTTCCCCTGAAAATACAGTTACACTGCAAAGGGAAGGAAAGGAAAGGAAAGGAAAGGAAAGCCCTAATCCATCTAATGTGGGCTGAGGTGGTTGTACTTACAGTTAGATAAATCAATAATAGAAGCCATCCAGCTAAAAAGAAAGTCAGAGAGGAGGGCATGAATGAGAGAATAAGTGGAGGACAGAGAAGAGAGTCAGCAAGCAGCTTCAGTTCAATCATCAGTCCAGGTGAGTTGCAGAATGGATTCTTGTCCTTTACATGGGATTTTCTTAATATGATCACAGGTCTGGCTGTAAGTACGGCAGTCCCATCCACCTGCTCTGTATATCTGTAAAAGTTTGCCCACCACTCGGCAAAATAGTACTCCACACCTTTTTCTGGTTGCAGAGGAGAGTTACATTTGCTTGTCTTTCCTAAAGAGGGGAAGCACAAGACAACAGTGGATACAGTTTCTTCTTACAACCCATCATCATTCCGAACCCAGCATGTTTTTTTGTTCGCGGCACTTCCCAGCAGACTCTTTCATCAGCACAGCCCAATATGAAGCTGGATTTCCAGCTAAGCTAATGCTAAAAGACTTGACAGTTCCATATATAAAGGGTAATGCTGAGGAGTCAGAACACCCAGCTGTACTGAAAATATGCAAGTAAATTCATATTTGAGTTACTTTGCTAAAGATGAGGTTTACAGTGTTTACACAGCTAACTATTTGCATATTGTTTGCTAACAGTTGTTATTTGCATGTTTACATCATTAAATATTTAGGTGCTCATGTTTAAAGCAGTTATAATACATTGTTGAATCTACCTTAGTGGTTTCCCACTTTTACCTCAGGCTAAGACCATCTAGCTTCTGATTGGTTAGTTCAGTCACATGTGAGACTGAACAAGGAAGTTGAGTAGTGGAGTTAATGACGTGTGAAGAAGAGCGAAGTCATCTGCATCATCATCCTGAAATACTGGTCTTGTATTGATAATCAGACCACTGCCACATTGGCTTATTGGAACCAGAAGTGAGCATGTCCATGAACGGACATAATAAAGGAGGACATGGTCAGTTCTGTGTAATAAAGTGGGTCTGTGGTCTTCCTCTTTTCTTCCTGCTTGGCAGCTCCATTTTCAACATGCTTTGCCCAGTATATCCACTATCCCTCCTCTGCACATGTCCAGACCATCTCAGCCTTGCCTCTCTGACTTTGTCTCCAAGCCACTCAACCTGAGCTGTCCCTCTGATGTACTCATTTCTAATCCTGTCCATTCTGGTCACTCCCAATGAAAATCTCAGCATCTTCAGCTCAGCCTCCTGTCTTTTTGTCAGTGCAACCCTCTCCAAACCATACATCATAGCAGGTCTCACTACCATCTTGTAAACCTTCCCTTTCACTCTTGCTGCTATCCTTCTGTTACACATCACCCCTGACACTCGTCTCCATCCACTCCACCCTTCCTGCACTCTCTTCTTCACCTCTCTTATGCACATGTATGTCTGTTACTTTGGATGGTTGACCTCTGCTCCTTGCAGCTTCACTGTTACACCTGCCTTCCTCTCATTCACACACATGTATTCTGTCTTGCTTCTACTGACCGTTGCCAGTACCACCACCTTGAACCCATCTGTCACTCCTACTGCACTCCTCACCACTGTCTCACTGTCCTCATACATGCAAAGGTTACATTAGCTACAGAGACCAAAACTGATTTTGCATCCAGGCTGTGAATGTTTGTTTCTTCACTAAAATTAGACATTTTAAGATGAGAATCTATAGGGATTGACTCACATTTGGAGCCAGCCTCAAGTGGCCATTAGAGGAGCTGCAGTTTTTGGCAAAGTTGCAACTTGCCTACAGGGAATTTGTTTCTGTTACATTACTGCAAGTGACCAGTGAAGAAAATCAGCAGCAAGACTTAGCAGCATATCCACCTCTGTTCAAGGTCACTTACACCTTATTTCAGCTTATCACATTCCACATTAATGAGCCAGTTGGGACTAAGTCACTAAGTCACTAATATATGTTGAAATTGTGCAAAGTTACCCTAATGCATGAAGATACAACAGACACTTTAACAGAAAGTATGTCGGGCTGAAATAAACTGGAATTAACCTTCGACTTATTCTGCGTCTGCCCTGCCAAAATGACAAAAACATAAACCAAGTTCTTAAATTACATATGTTGTTTCTCTGTTAAGTATCAATAAAGATAAAGATCATTAAAGGAAAATTTGAAATTAGAATAAAGAATGGGTAAAAACACAGGAATTTCCCCCTAACTTTGCAACTCTAATGAATGGATAAGGAGAGAGAGGAGAAAAAATGAGAAGAGAAGGGAAGGAGTTTATTTTTTTACCTTGGTCTTGTGAAGATGAAGACAGATTACTGGAGGAGTGTGGGGGTGATGCCTTAACGACAGGACGCACACACACACACACAGTGACACAGCACAATTGGAACCAGCTGCTGCTGTTTATCCCACCACAAGCAATGCAGCTGCGTCGCCACGGCAACAAGGATATGCTCAGGGGGCTGTGGGCAGAGCAGTGATCGCAAGGTCAAGGAGGAGTGTGTCCATGGAGAGAAACAAAAAGTATGCGGGAGAGGCTTACTCTGAAAAGAGAAATGTGAAGAATTTTTGACCTTCCAAAAACTGTAAAGTCAGTCTTAACCACCAAACTAGGCAATAACGCTCATCCTGGTAAAGGCAACCATTGAAGAAAAACATTAGAAGTTCAAACTGTTTGACCAAGTTTATTTTTTGTTGTTTTTTGGCAGCATTATGTTTCTTACATGTGGTACTTTTCCAGGAAACAATAAGGAGTAGCAACCATAACCCCATACTAAGCAGGGATGTTGCAAGTAGCTAATTTACTAGTTGATTAAATAGGAGGAAAAAAATCTAAGTAATCCTACGCTCAGAAAAGAATCGAAACTAAGCACAATCTCATGGAAGAAGTCAAGTACTGTGTGTTCAAATATTAGATGGAATCACATTCTTTAATGATCAAACTGTGTTTTAAATATGGCTGAAATATGCAGCACTTTGCGTCATTCGTATCGTAGCACCTATTGCATGTGTGCTATGTTGCTAACACAGCTAATTTTAGCAGTGTTAGCACCAGCAGGTCAGCCAGGTCATTTTAAAACTTCCACAGTCTACTATTATTAATATCACCTTCAATTTAAAGTATTGTAAAATTACTTATTTTACTGTTAACTTACCTCTATACATTACAGTTAATTCACTACAAAAGAATTGTTAAACTATTTGCATCTTTTCAATTTTTAAAATGTTGTGCATACTCTGATTTTTCCTTGGGTTTCTTCAGAACATTCTTCACACTTGTACAGGTTCACAGGTCTTTATAAAATATAAATTAGTAAGAGCAAAAAAAGTCCATTTAGAGAGCATGATGTGTCGTTATACTGGGACCGCAATCCCACTGATACAACTGAAAGTTAGTGTTAGTGTTTTTCTTTACTGGGTATGTTTATATTAGGGATGTCACTAGAACCAATACTTACAATACCTTTCGATACCAAAATTCAGAAAACGTGACTTTTTCTTTTAGTACCCTAGGTACCATAGGCAACATAAATATGGAGGCTTCTTCTAGGAGCTAACTAGGGCAGCATACACCCAGGAGTGTTCTACTCTATCCTTACATGCTGAAGAAGAAGTTTGTCCATAAGCACAGGAAAAACTACATGAGGAAGATGGCGACTAACGCAGCTCATAAACAGTATTAAAGATGGACGTAGCTGTGACATCAGCCATTGGTTTCTGAAGGGTTTCCACTGTCGCTATCTTGGTTTAAAAAAAAAAACCAGACGTGATGAGGATTGGTCAACGACTTGTCAGTCACAATCCTCCATTTTGAAATACAGTATGACCAAGATTTACAAAATACACTTAGGTTTTTATTCAGTATAACCTGAAATGAGTGACTGATCCAATAGACTCAGCAGGAAAGTGTTTACACAGGTCAAGTCAGAAAGCTATCTTCCCACAGACTTCTATAGGACCGAAAGTCTTTTTGCATCCACCGCTATCACCATCTGGTGGCCTTTAGCTAGAATGCAGGTTTAAGGCACTTCAGCATTGGCTTCATTTTTTTCGACCTGGAAGCTACGTCCACCTTTTATATCGTCTATGATGGAGATGTTGTGATAGCTCTACCCCAAGTCGTTAATAAGAAAGAGTCACTCTAGTGTGTTCAAGGTGGGTGACCAAGGGGTGATAACTCATCTGCAAAAGGCAATATGCAAACAATGCTTTTCAGATCAAGGGAGGAAATACTTCCAATTTAGCAAAGCACCTAAAAGATCACCATCCAGATCTGTTTAAAGGTCAGTGAGTGATAATACATCCATTGTGTTATCCTTCTCATGTTATCCTGAAATACACATTATCATTTTGCATGAGAAAGCTGGCACTGCCGTTGTAAACTCAACTACTATATGTTCCATAGGCCAAAATGTTTACAATGGCTATAAATGCTGAAATTCATGGATAACAACAATAATTCTATTTTAGCATTAAAAATATCATTTGGATTAAAGAGCTTGTGTATACTGGTGGATTAACCATTACACAAACATAAAAAATGATTTTGGTCATTACCAGTACTGTTACTTTAGGGCAGCTGTGGCATAAACCTCACATTGGGTGGTGGTTTAATAAATTTGTTAAGCACTGTAATTCCACTGGTATTGATACCAGCTATTACATTTCTGGTATTGTGACATCCTTAGTGTGTATCCCCATGCTTGTCTGGTTGGAGAGACTTACAAAAGAGTTTTTCTTCTTTTATTTTTTTGCCTTTTCTAGATTTCACTGTGTTGCTTGAAAAGTTTGTCTGACAGCAGGCTTGACCAAACCAAGCCAAATTTTTTTTTTCCTATGAGGGGGCATTTTTTGCAGTTTGTTGATATGAAGTCTCTAGTTTCAGCACACAGGTCCTCATCTTCTTCTTCTTCCAAACATTTTTTTCCCCACTTCTATTGTTTACAAATCAAAGGCTTCACCTGCGCTCCCAAAAACAGCAGCAGCAGAAGAAGAAGAGGGGGAGGCGGTGTTTGTTTCTATGTTTGTAAAAGTCATCTCTCCCACTCATTTTCTTCCTCTGCTTTTTCTCTAATTTGGGAATGCAGGATGTGGTTCTCATAACAATAAGGAGTTATATTTCATTTCAGTGCTGACTGAGGCACAATCACTCACAGGCACACACACACACACACACACACACACAGAGAAATGTCTGTAATAATCTTTTGATGCAGAAACTTGCTGGTTTTCATACCAACACACACACATATTTGTAGTGATGGCTGCCAACATGAGCAGCACACAAATGCATGCTTGGAAAGCCACAATAGGGTATTAACATTCCCTAACTTTCACTCACACACACACACACACACACACTCATTATGCAGTCACACACACACTTATTCGTAACTGCTGTGTGTATTTCCCATTATGCAAACGTGCAGCAGTGACTGAACACAGGCACAAAAGCATCCCGACGTAACACACACAAAAAGGATGAAGGAGGAAGAAGGAAAGTAAAGGAAAAATATTTGAGCACAAACAAGACTAAAACTAAATAAAAAGTCAGATTTTATAAGGAGAATGCTGATGGAATATGTTGCATTTTTGGCAAGACTTACGCACAGTTTAATACAAAACCATATTCAGTGACATCTAACCATGCTAACCATGCGGTTAACAGGGAGCATCTTGGACAAAGGAAGACAAAAAAAAAATCAATGACATATCTTTGCACATATCCAAATAAAAGATTAAATATGCCAGATTTACCAACGCGTTGCGCCAGTGCAAACTGGGTTTTGGCGTAAATAAAGTACTGTCTGTATTTACAAAGAGAGTGCAAGATTGCGTGTAAGAGGTGGGAACTCTCTTGCATGTGCATTTCTGGGGAGTTCCTTTCTCAAGGTGCAAAATATAGGAAGGAGAATATTTAAATCAAGCGCGCAAACTGATCTACTAACACTTGTGACACGCTCATTTGTGCGCTCACATGCTATTTTGCCCTGTTTAGTAAATCTGGCCCTAAATGTTCATGTTAACGTCAGTCTGCTGTCATGGTGCTCTCAAAAGGAAGGAGAACCTTTCAGAACAAATGTTGGCAGTCAGCCTTCAGAGATGGATTATCTGACATGGTAGGTGTGGTTTCCATTTGTCATGTGCTGTTGTCCAAGTTCTTTTCACCAATCGTGTTTGAGCAGGCTTTGGCGTCATGCAAGTAAACAGTCCATGTGAAAAGTGGGGATACTCCACTTGGTCTTATCCTGACTCAAAAAAACTAGAATACCATTGACAACAGGTCCATCTGCTCAGTTCAGTTCTGTGTTGCTCTGTGTTTTCTACACCATGTGTCAGCAGCAGTTCACTGGTTAACGGAGCACGGAGGAAGGGACAGCAAAACAACCGTTTGGAGGTATTTCACACCTTCTTCTCTCTCTCTCGCTCTCATTCTCCTTGTGCTCACATGTGTAGAATCAGTGTAACGTTTGTTAGAGCATATCGTGTTGGCATCTCTTAAGATTATTTCACTTCACCTGTCTCCTCAGATCGATGCCTCATGCAGTGAGTGTGCATGTGGCACACAAAGCAGATTTGTTTTCTTAATTAATTACAATTTTCTGGTTTTATTTATTATTTTAGTAATAATTATAATTTCAGTACATATATATTTTAGATGTATTTATTACATTATGTTTTACCTAGTAAGGGAAGCAGTGTTTAAGTCAAACCTGATGTCTTACACATAAAAGAATGACTGCCAGTTTCTTCCTCACAGTGTGAACACAGAATTTACCATTGGCATCAGATCAGTATTCAGTATTGGCAGATACCTGAATCCAAGGCATTGGTTACATATTGGAACTGGAAAAAAAGTTAGAACAGTACACACCTAGTGCAGAGCAAAGGGTGGATTACATTTGCCGAAATTCAATCTCAAAATCCGGCTATTGGCTGAATGTGTTTTACTTTTTTTCATTAGTGTTTTCTTTCTTAAAGTTTTCTGCACTTGTAAACAGTGACTGCTGCGTTGAACTGGAAGACATATCAACTAGGCTTCAGCAGATGAACCAAAATATTGTCAATAGAGACAAGCAGTGCCACTTCAGAAATTCGCTGCAAATACAGGAAAGGTCAACATGTATGCTGAAAAGTAGCATGGCACTGCTCACTGTAGCCACTGTGAACAGGTGTGCAAAACCACAACTGGGGAAGAGTCAAAACGCTCTCTGACTAGCAAACACCAGGTGCTGATCAAACTGCAGCACTCTAAATCTGAAAACTCCGTGCAGCGTTTTGCTGCAGTTTCCAGGTTTGTTTCTTTGAAACTGTACGCAGTGGACTTTGAGGCACATTTTTTCTTGACTAGTGGGTATGTCAGAAGTGCTTAGCAATCAGCAGTAAAGTGTATACAAACTCTCTTAAAAAGGCACGCAATCAATCAGATGCCATTGGTGCAAAGTTTGGGTAAGATAACAGGTTGTTCAACGCACCTCAGTCTCCATTTAAATAAATGTTTTGCTGAGGTCGAAGGCAGCCCTGGACTTCCTCAACAGCAGCCTTTAATTATCCGAGTAGAAAGGGCCACTTGTTGGCTGCCAGAGTAAACAAAAAACAATGCAAATCTATACATATACAAAAAAGGAATAGAATGAAACATAATAACATATAATAATCACATGGCTCTTCTACACATTTTATTTATTGGACCAAATGGATAAAATCTCATAATGCAGAACATTTTTTTTTTTTTTTACAGTTTCACCTTTTCAAATGATTATGCATGAAAACCACTTGTCTCAAAGAATCTCACCTGTGTAATATGGATATATTTTATGATAAATTTGTTCTTGTGAGGTAAGAAACAAGTTAACATACCCTTAGTCAATAATATATTTCACTCTGTTATATTATTCCCATCTCCACTTATGACAATTATTTGCATGAAGGAGAAAAACTGAAAACACATCTCTTTTTTTTTTTACCTCCTGGGTCTGGCAAAGAGGTAAAAAGGAGATAGGTGGCATAAACACAATTTGACATAATATATCCAGGCAGCAGTGTTTCATGTGCATGTGACGTTTTCCCATGAGCAGAAGATGAGAAGCTTCATCTCCTCTCCTCCCGTCTGTCTGCTTCATTTCCTGAGCTGAAATAGAATTGACTTTCTGATACAAGGTTAAATGAGTTTGATGCCAGTTCTCCACAGAGGCACGCAGAGAGAGAGGGTTAGTCAGTGAAATTAATATGTTGAGTGATGGGTCGACATCATCCCACTGGGTTTACCTGTGTGTGTTTAGCATCCACGATTTCAAAGCAGCACTGCACAGTCGGACATCTTGTGAGCTCTGTTTTCAGCTCGCAAACCAGAAACTGAGAATCACAACAGTATCTGGGATTTACCCAGAACAGTGTAAAAACAGTGACATGCTGGAGCTGACAGAAAGGTGACAGTAACTCAAATAACCAGTTTTTACACCGGTGTTAAGCACAAAACCCTTTCAGACTCACGACACTCACGTCCAACCTTGAGCCAAAGCCTTGTGTCAACAGTCTAGACTGCTGCTGGTGGTTTAATGGTGTGGGGAATGTTTTCTTGGTATACTTTGTGCTCCTTAGTACCAATCCATCATTGTTTAAAAGGCACAGCCAGTCTGAGCATTGCTGCTGAAGATGTGCATTCACTAATGGCCACAGTTTAGGATAATGCACCATGTCCAAATTCATATCAAAATGATTTCATGAACATGACACAGTTCAGTGGCCTCCCCAGTCACCTGATCTAAATCCATTAGGACACTTCTGGGATTTAGCAGCATGAATGTGCAGCTGACAGTTCTGCAGAAATGGGATGCAACCATGTCAGTATGGAGAAGAATCCTAAAGGAAGGTTTCCAACATCTTACAGAATTCAAGACTCTCCTATTTTAGGCTAGTTAGTTTTTAGCAGCACTAGTGCACTAGCACTGTTACTTTTTCCCTCCATTATGATTCGATTCAGCTGCTGCATTATTTGTGTGATAGATAAGATGTTGGAGCATCGTAATTGAATTTTCAAATACAACAAACCATGGATGGAGTACTAAACACCCCTTTTGTGTTTCATGTGACTGAAGAGATCAGGGCTCCCTGGTTCAGATCCCCAAGGTGAAGTAATTGGTACCAGTTGGTCATTTATTGATGGAAAGTTAATCATTCACAAAGTGATGAGCAACCACAGCGAGAACTAAACTGTATAAAAAGAAACACAAAACAATAAAGTGAAGAGAAGAAAACCAACTTCATTAGACTCAAAACCACTTCAAAGAGATACAGAATGACCAAAAAGAGACACAAAACAATTGCAAAATGAGATGCAAAAAAGGCCACAAATAGATACAAAACAACATAAAAGAAACACAAAACAACCTCAAAGGGACACACAAAGCTTAAAAGACATAAAACTACCTTAAAGAGAAGCCAAACAAAGAGACATAAAACAATCACAAAAAGATTCAACCACAACCTCAGAGGGGTACAAAATGACCTTAAAAAACACAAACAACCTTAAACAAATGCAAAACAACATGAGAGACACAAATCTAAAACCTAAAATTTCCTATATGCCAAACTGTGTGTATACTGGATTTGAGGACACTGGAATTATTAAAAAATAAATAAATAGAAATTAGTGATTTCAATAAACAAAAATTTACTTTGTTTCAAAGTAAAATTACTTAATTAGCTTACATGTTGAAGTAACAGATTTATTTTATGAAAATGTTTAACTGTTTGAATGCTACTTGAGTGTTTTTGTTCTTCTTGAAAACATCTTGTGATAGAAACTACACAAAAATTAAAGGAACACTTTTTAATCAGAGTATAGCATCAAGTCAATTAAACTTCTAGGATATTGATCTGGTCAGTTAAGTAGCAGAGGGGGTTGTTAATCAATTTCAGCTGCTTTGGTGTTAATGAAATTAACAACAGGTGCACTAGAGGGGCAACAATGAGACGACCCCCAAAACAGGAATGGTTTTACAGGTGGAGGCCACTGACATTTTTCCCTCCTCATCGTTTCTGACTGATTTTTCACTAGTTTTGCATTTGGCTAGGGTCAGTGTCACTACTGGTAGCACGAGGCGATACGTGGACCCTACAGAGGTTGCACAGGTAGTCTCACACTCCTCTCACACTGCTGTTGTGTTGCTTTCAGTCTGCATCACGTGTCTCTTCATATTTTTCCATTTTAGTTTGATCTTCCTTTGTAAAATCGGTCACTCTGCTGCCAGTCGACCTGTCCGTGTTTGTGATTGGCCGGACGCTGCCGACTCCTCCTCTTTCCTGCAAACGTGCTCGTAGCCAGATTGATAAACCCTGGGTTGATTTATCGAGTTGATAACCACCTTCGTGCAGCCAGAAGAAGCAGCAGCAGCAGCCAGATAAGGAAAAGATATCCTGGGTATGCTGAACGTGCTTTGTAGCACAGAGCCCACACATTTTACCTTCATCCACCAACAGTCAACAATTTGACACCAAAAGAAGAACCATGAACAGGTTTCTTGGTCATCAGAGGCATTTTGTTTTTATTGATCCTCAGAAATAAGGAAACGATATAAATGTAATGTACTCGCATTTATAAAGTGCTTTTCTAGTGTTATTGATCACTCAAAGCACTTTAGTTATAAGTCACATTTAACCCGACATTCATACAGCGATTTATTCTATACACCGCGTCATCTACCTCACATCCACGGCCAATTTACAATCGCCAGTTAGCCTAACAGGGATGTCTTTGGACTGTGGGAGGAACCCGAACAGGGAGACCATGCAAACTCCGCAAAGAAAGGAACCGGGACCTTCTTGCTGTGAGGAGGGAACGACGCCTTCACCAGTTCAAACAGCACATATCCAACACCTGGAAGGAAGAGTTAAAAGATGAAGATTAAAATGTAGTTTGTAGCGCTTCACTCTTTGATTTTGTACATATTAACCTGAACTGAATAAAATGACCACTTTTTGTGTTCTGTAATATTTCTCTGTTCTGTATTAACATTACAAACAGTAAAATGTCCAAACCCAGACTGAAAAATGACTTCCTGTCATATTCTGTATTAACTGTAATTAATATATCCAAACATCTCATTGTCTAGCAGGCCTCTTTCCTCTCCACACGCCCACAAAACACAACGACACTAAACAGCATGTCGAGCAGCAGCAGAGAAACAGGAGAGGAAGGTACAGAGGTGAAGAGGAAACACTCACAGGTGGTCTCGGCGAGCCTCTCTGTTCACCAACCACAGAGTAAACACTGATAACATACTCGGTCAGAGGGTTCAGGTGCTGCAGCGCTACGGTGGTCACCGATCCGTCGACCGGCAGCTGAAACGATAAAGGTCTGGTTATCATTCTGTGGCCAATAAACTTCACCTTCAGATGGGTAACATTTAAAACAAAGTTCTTGCACCTCAGAAAGTCGCAGTGACAGCTGCACGGGATCCCAGTACTCACGTGTCAATGTCAATTTTATTTCTATAGCACATTTAAAAGCAACAAGGCCGACCAAAGTGCTTTAGAAGTTAGTTTAAAAATAACAGAAAAAAAACATCAATCAATCAAATAAATACAACATAAAACATAAAAGCAGACAAATACAATAAAAAGGACTAAAAACAAGCTAAAACAAAGAGACACCACAACATAAA
>VUQI01055263.1:33408-44012 GCA_015106735.1 Paratilapia polleni | reverse complement strand
GTAGGGAGTCCCGCCCTCTGACTGATGCACCTGGAAGTAATCTTCACCCTCACCTGAGAATCATTGGTCGTCAGCCTTTCACTACTTCAGGCTGAGGGAATCCACCAGCCGACGTCAGATCGTTACCCTAGCTTTGGTAGTGTGGTTTGGCTCCGTATAGCTTTGCGTACTTGAGATTGAATCCTGTTTTTGCTCTGGACTAATCATCCTCTCATCTCTGCAGGAAACCTCGGCTTGGAGGAAAGTGTTGGAGAGAGATCTGTTGCCAATAATTTGTGGACTTACCTGCGCCCTAGCCTCGGCTACCGCTACCATTCACTTCAGCTTTGGTTTTTCTCTGTTTAACATTCTCCACTGTAAATAAATCACCTGAACTGTTTTCTCGAGTCCAGCGTGAGTCCTTCCTAAACACCTGGTTATGACAGTTAAAAACTTTGTATTTTTTGATACTATTAGCACTACCAATCTTATTATTTGACTATTTATCACACTTAGTTTGATAAACAAATGTTTGTCACATTAAGTATATTTGTTTTATGTTTCTAATTTTGAAACAAATCCAAATCAAGATTCATATGCAATTAAAATATATTAAAATATTGAGCCTAATTTTTCTTGAGTGCACAAAACAAACATTTTTCAACTTCTTATAGCAGGTGCTGGAGTGGATGTCGGTTGGTTTCAAAATTTGGAAAGTAAAGAACTATACTTTATTTTTCACAATGAAATGAAAGAAATGCTGAATTTGAAACTGAACTGAGTTATTGAATCTGGTTGAGCAGAGGCTAGGCTGGTACATGATGCCTTTAGCTTCCTACACCCATCAGCTTTAATACTAAAATGTTACAGGGAAATGGATTTCAGTGTAATTAAAATCTATTTCAGCTAAGCTTCTATATAGTAAACAGTCGTTTGTTTTCTTGTTTATACACTATTCATAATCCCAAAAACCTGGCAAACCATGTAATTAGCTTACTAGATATGCAGTCATGTGAGTATAACCTTACCTGTTTCCATAGAATTAGGAGGGTAAATAGCAACCAGGTGTGGCTAATCAAATGATCAAATTAACTGATCATCAGCAAGTGTGACCACCTCTATAAAAGTTATTGCTGCTAAAGGTGGTTCTACAAGCTATTGAATCATGGGGTGTACTTTCTTTTTCACAGGACTGCAGGCTCACATGACTTTTAACTTAGAAAATCAGCTACGTTCCATGAGCTGTAGCACCATAGGCTTTATAATATTTTTTTAGCTCCTCATTTAGCACCCAGCCTTCATTGTGTCAACAGCTGTGACCCATTTCAGCTCCCACCTTTGAAGAACAATGACTACAAAGGTGTAGTCTTAATATGAATGAGGCCCACTGTGTTGAACAGCTGCCCCCCTTCCACAAACATGACAACCCACACAGAAGATTAACCATAACATTAAATAGGACATGTATTGGATTAACAAACATTGGTCCCTCTTTCCTGAATATAAAAGTACATTTCCACAAGAGATGACATTTATTAGGAGGAAAAAGTCAGATATCACAAACACATGCTTCGAGACACACTGCAAAACTAATCATAATGACCTGAATGTCTGCACTGGCACCTCAGAGGCCATTTACTCAGTGTAATTTGGTTTCCAGCAAGACAGACTCCTGCAGAGCTATCACAAAAAGACTGATTGATTCTGCAGGTGGACAGAGCCATGCTTGCACTGACCTTAATAATAATGAAATAAAAAGAAACAGCAAAAAAAAACCAAAAAAAGCCCTCTATATTTGGTAGCTTGCACTGCAAGCATCAGAACAAATGTGTCTTTTTCTTAAGGAAAGAAAATGGCAACATTTTTACCCTAAGAATGACTTTGTTTAGAGCTAAGAGCTCTTAGATATTATGCAAGAGCTGTACTTGAGGAAAACAGACATTCACCAGAAACAGCTTCCTTTGGGAACTTGTTTGGAAGAGTGGAAACTTTTCAAGAAGTGAAATGCATTGAAATTCAAGAGTCAGTTCATTGTAACTAAACTTGCTTGCCTATGTTCTAAAATGTTCTGCATAAGCACTTTATTGTCGATGCTTACATTATTAAATTGAATTACTCTGGGAGATCATGGCCTTGTTTGGAATATCTTGACTGGATTGTTGATGAATTTGTATCTACCTGCAGTTTTGTTTTTTAAAGATGTCTGAGATGTCTACATTATCAGTAGGTATCGGCTTAACCCTATTTCAATGAAATAGTATTATCTGGGGACCTCCAGCATTTGTCTTACAGCTGAGAAGGCCATACAGTGGGTTCAGAAAGTATTCAGACCCCCTTCACTTTTTTCAGTTTTGTTATGTTGCAGCCTGATGCTACAATTGTTTTAATTCTTTTTGGGGGTTTTTCTCATTAATCTACACTCAGTACCCCATAATGACAAACTGAAAACAGAATTTTAGAATTTTTTTGTAAATTTATTAAAAATAAAAAACGGAAATATCACATTTAAACAAGTATTCAGACCTTTTGCAAAAACACTTGAATTTAGTTCGGGTGCCTCACATTTTTTTTATCATTGCTGAGATGTTTCTACACCTCGGAGTCCACCTGTGGTAAACTACATTGATTGGACATGATTTGGAAAGGTACACCTCTCTATAGAAGGCCTCACCGCTGATAATGAATACCAGAGCAAAATCCAAGCCATGAGGTCAAAGGAACTGCCTACAGAGCTCAGAAACAGGGTTGCTGCAATGCACAGATCTGGGGAAGGCTATAAAAAAAAACTTCTGCTGCACTGAAGGTTCCCAAGAGCACAGTGGCCTCCAGAATTCTCAAATGGAAGAAGTTTGGTCAGGACTCTGCCAAGAGCTGGTTGCTGGACCAAACGGAGCAAGTGAGGGAGAAGGGCCTTAGTGAGAGAGGTGACCAGGAACCTGATTGTCACTCTGACTGAGCTCCAGAGATCCTGTTAGGGGATGGGACTAAGTTCCAGAAGGACAACCATCACTGCAGCCATCAACAGATCTGGGCTTTATGGCAGAGTGGTTAGACGGAAGTCTCTCCTCAATGCAAAACACACGAAAGCCCACTTGGAGTTTGTAAAAAAGCACCTGAAGGACTCTCAGACTGTGAGGAACAAGATTCTCCGGTCTGATGAAACCAAGATTCAACTATTTGGCCTCAGTTCGAAACGTTATGTCTGGATTAAACCAGGCACCGCTCATCAGCTACACAATATCATCGTAACAATGAAGGGTGGTGGTGGCAGCATCATGCTGTGGGGGTGTTTTTCAGCAGCAGGGACTGGGAGACTGGTCAGGGTTGAGGGAAAGTTGAATGGAGCAAAGTACAGAGATATCCTCAATGAAAACCTGTTTCACAGTGCTCAGGCCTCAGACTGGGCCAAAGGTTCACCTTCCAACATGACAATGACCCTAAACACACAGCAAAGACAACACAGGAGTGGCTTAGGGACAACTCTGTGAATGTCCTAGAGTGGCCCGGCCAGAACCCTGAGTTGAACCCTATTGAACGTCTCATGAGAGACCTGAAAATGGCTGTCCACTGACAGTCCCCGTCCAACCTGACTGAGCTTGAGAGGATTTTCAAAGAAGAATGGCAGAAAATCCCCCAATCCAGGTATGTAAAGCTTGTTGCATCATAATCAAAAAGACTCGAGGCTGTAATTGCTGCCAAAGGTGCTTCAACTAAGTACCAAGTAAAGGATCTGAATACCAATGTAATTGATATTTCAGTTTTTTCTTATTATTCAGTTTCAGTTATTTCTTATTTTTAAATTTACAAAAAAATTCTAAAATTCTGTTTTCAATTTGTCATTATGGGTATTGAGTGTAGATTAAAGAGGGGGAAAAAATTAACGATTGTAGCATCAGGCTGCAACATAACAAAACTGAAAAAAGTGAAGGGGGTCTGACTACTTTCTGAACCCACTGTATATGTGATCATAATCCAGTACAAATCTGCCATGTCTTCAATCGCAAATGACCAACCATTTTTTGCCACACACAGAACTCCTGTGGTTATATTAGTCCTATGGGAATCGGCATCTTTGTAATTTCCCTCTTTTTCTGTCTATGACCTTTGTTCTACCTCTTCCCTCCAGAACAGTAGTGAAGGTTGTGTTGGCAATTATAAAAATTTGGACAGTATTTTAAGTGCAAATTCACAGGGGCTTGTATTGCTACACAACACAGATACCTATTCAAATCTTGAAAGTTAAAAAGCAAACAGCCAAAGGCCTATTTCTTTTTTAGAAGTTGATGGAGACCAAAACAGAGGTAAAAAGAAAAGTGAATACATTTGATGAATGTAAGAAAATAGAACACCAAATGGATGCTTAGATTAATCTGTGACAGCTACAACAGTCACTAACATGTTAGCCATAGCTATATATATATATATTTGTCACATGTGATTTTTCAGTGCTGGGAGGAGTCTCAAGTATATTCTAAAAATTCTAGTCATGTGAAAATCATATGATTGCAGAGTTTCAGGGGCAGATGTGTCAAACCCTCAGGAAGCGAAAATGATCTCCATGACTACTTTGGGGACAAGTGAATCTTGGTTTCCTTAACCTTTGACCAATGAGTTACTGTAAATAAATCCTGAGCAAGATAATCTTCAAGAGAATGCTGATAGGACTAGAGTCCTCCAAATCTCCCTTTTTCTAACTAGAAGTGGATAAAAAGAGTTTCAACCTACTGCACTCTGAATCTCTAGTAATACAATGAAACAAGGCCAGATATAGACCATTTATTCATCTTCGACGAATTCAGAAAATTCATTCACATCACCATAGAGCACTGGCTAACTGAGACATCTATGCAAGCTAATTTATCTCTGTGATAGGCAGGAAAGGCTAGTTCGTTTCTACGCTCTGAGGAAAAATTGTATAGCCCTCCCACACCTTTCATCCCAGCAGGGACAATTTTCTCTTCCTCCTCTCTGCCTGTCTCCAAGTAAGAAGTCAGTGGTGGCTATCTCACCAAATCTTTGATATGTTCAGCCCTGTATCCCACAGTCACTCCAAACTTTCTGACACATTTTCAGACAGACAAAAAGAAACTTTATAAAAAAAATAAATAAATAAATAAAAACCCTTCTGTGCTCATAACACAAACTACCAACACACTAGCATTCTCTTCTGAGTTTTATCTTAGTTCATATTTAGGATATGATGTTTGCATGCATGAATTAACTTGCTTAATCAGTTCCCTGGTGTTAAAATTACTTGACTTTCTTTGTTGGTACTTAATACACTTTAATTAAGACATCAAATTTATGCCTCTCTGCAAGGTCACAAATGTGACTACATTTGTTTGACTGCAAATCCGCCCAGACAGTGGTGGTAATGAACCTGAAACTGTCTGGCAATATCTAAACAAAATGCTCAAAACTGTGCACTTGAGCAATTGTGTTACAACCATCCCAGGGTATCCAGTACTGCTGTTTATTTTAAAGCCCCTGGCATCTCAAAGATACACACAAGGTGTCCTTTGGCATCGGTGTATTGCTGTGACAACAATGGATGAGCAAATGATCCTGTTTGAAAGAAAAGTCCGAATAAGGACACTGAATGGGTGGTGGTGGTGGCGTAAATCATTGTCAACCTGGAGACCATGGTATATGTCCCATTTGTAAGCTTTGTGTTTTGCACGTTGCTTCACACTATTTTTACCCACTGTTTATTTTCACATTCACTTGCTCTTACATTTTGGTGACAAAAGGTTAGGTTTAGGAAAGAAATGTGGACTGGGCTAAAATAAACTTGTTCACAAGTCTTTAGGGTAGCCACTGTGTTGCCATGCTAAGCATCCCTGTGTGACAAGTTTTAAATCAATTTTTTATTGAGGAATGCCTGGATGCTAGAAAACTTTTTTGGCTCAACTAAGTGAGTTTCTGCCACCTTAACACAATTTGCGAAGTAGTTTATCATCTATTAAACCCAACATGACTCAGGATTATGGACTACATGAGAGACCAAAATTTGGATTGTATTTAATGCCTTTTCGCATCTTCTTGTTTCCTGGTTCATGAAAAGGAATTATAATGACAATGGAACAATGGCATACATATAGACCATGATTAAAACTACACTGATATGAATTATGATCCACAACATCCAAGTAGACTTAAGATACAAAATTCTTAATGTTGTTGCATTTTAAATGTAAAAGGGATCAGTCATATGAATCTCTGCTCATCTGGTTTGGGACCTGTCTTCTGGCATCTTGTGGCTTCCAAGTCGCAACGTCCATTGCAGGAGGGCCAAATACTGCAGTTCCTCTAGGTGCCACTTGGGGCTGGCCTCAAAAGAGAGTCAATTCCCATAGACTCCCATCTTCAACATGAACAACTTTAGCCTTGACATGCCATAACTTTAAAGCTGGTACAAAAATTGTGGCTGGTCTCTAATCCTAATTTCCCCCTTCATATCAGGGGATGATTTTTTTTTTTTTTTTTTATATCTCATCCATTTGGATACTGTTAAGGCTTCAAACTGGGCATGGCTGATTTGATTGAGGCCACTGGACTAGACCTCTTGCACGTTAGTGGTATTTTGAAGCCTTTTAATGGAATTATCTGAAAAATATTTTGGCTTTCTGTATGGTACAGCCTGCCCAAGACGTTTTTGCTTCAGTTTTGGTTTAAGTACCTGATAAGTCAGTGCCTTAGAACTAATGAGCAGGTTGCTAAAAATCAACCTTTGGTATTAAAATGATCACTTCTGGTCCACAAAAGCCAACGTGTTGGTGGCCAAAATGCTAACATTTAAGGCTTCAAAATGTGAAGTGCAGAACCCAGTGGGTGACATCACAGTGGCTACATCCATCTTTTACATACAGTCTATGAAGCCCATCATGGAGACTAGAGAGAGGTGGATAGACTAAACCACACACTGTCACGGAGATGTCTTTGCTATCTATGTTAGCAAAGGCACTTTATGTTCTCTATAAAATGCCTTTGCTAACACAGATAACATAAACAATACATGAAGTAAGTGAAGGACCCTTATTATTATTAACAATTATTACTTTAAAATTGTTTTGTTTCTCTGAGACTCTTGACTTTTCACAGAACACAAGCTCTTCAGCTCAGCACTTAACAATCAGTTCCCAACAACCATTTATAAATGTGCCTCAAATGACTCAAGCCTTACTGCTTATCGAGGTAGGGCAGCAGGGGGGAGGAGCCTATTCTAGGTGAAACTGGGCAAGAGTGAAGTACACCCTGGACAGTTTACTAGTCCATCACAGAATAATATATATAGATTTTCATAACAGATCCAAACAAACAGAACTGAGTCATACTTTGACCTAGCTTTCAGATATTTAGAGTTGTTGGTCTGTATATATTTTCCACGGACACAGGCAATGGCAGAATGCTATTAAATAATCAAAGAATTCTTTCAAGTAGTCATAATGGCAAAACAATCATTGTCTTACTGTCCTTGACAATAACAGAGATTCAGCGTATAGGGGTATCCGAAAAGACACTTTGCATTCACTATTGCAGCACAGTGTATGGTTGGTCTGGAAGAAAATAGACTCTCTGAGGAAGAATGCATTTTATCATTCTGGCAGCAGCAACAGGGGTTTGTTTTGAATAAGTAGAGGAGTACTTAACATGTTCAACAAGGCACCCTGGCTATCCAGACAAGAAATACAGAGACTCTGACTTTATCATTGCAAATCCTACAGAACAGGAACCACCACATAAATAAATGAACAAATCAAGGACAAATCAGGTTACTTTATTCAGTGTCTCGAGTGAAAATATATTCAATATTTTAGATTTTGTCCACATGGCACAATTCAGATTATGACTCATGAGCCATTATGGTGTCAACTTGTATCTATGTTCTTCCTTGCATCCAACAGGTAATTATTATTATATCTGTGAAGCTGTACATTACCTTCAAACAGTCATACACTATACATCAGACACCTGAGCTTCCAGACAGTGCGTTGCAGATTGCTTCTCTAAGGCCTGCTGATATATTTCTCAGATTTTGGAGACTAACAGAAAATCTCAATAACTAGATGATTTCTAATGCCTTTGGTTTACAACCTCAAACAGTGCATTTGTTGCAAAAAACCCAGGCATTCCCTCTATCTCTGCATGCACTAAACATTTATTTCAACCCCTTCTTTCCATGCGTAGTTATCACATGGCCTGCTGGAAACCCCACTAAGTGCCTGCAGCAAGAGAGTCACAGTACAGCAGCTGTACAGATTATGAATGATAAGGAAACTCTTTTCTCATTCATTAAAGTGCCACAAATGAATAATTCATGATTTCAAATTTCAGGCTTCTAAATATTCAGCCGTATTGCATGAGGCCTTTCCTCTCCATTTGATTGCTCCCAGTAGAAGTGATGTATTTTGCTGGGCTGAGATCTGTTGCCAGTTTAATGCAAAAGACAATGGAAAGTCTCATTTGTCAGGTGACAGAAAGAAACAGATAAAGCAAGCTAAAGTCATTGCATTAGACGCATTAGTCTTTGGATAAATGAGACATTTTAGTAAAAAGTACAGTGCAGTAAGTATATTTTACTCCTGGCTCAAGCTATTATCTGTCTGTGTTGTCAACCAGAATAGGAATGGTGTTGGTACAATCTTTTATAAAATGTTTTACTCAAAGTAAATATAGCTCAGAGTAATAAAACACCCACAAGAACTTCACAGAGCTACATAGAGCTGCTTCTTTGAGACGGTAACACTGTCATCATCATGTTTTCCTTTGGGCCTGCAGATATATCACATATTAACCTTGATCATAGCATTATCTCGATAAACATCAACCACCCCGAAGAACCTGTGCATTCATGTTCTGATTTTCTTACTTATGGAAGAGATAAACCACCAGTTTGGGGTGGCAATGCAGAGTTGAAAATCTGAAAAGAATTAAGCTTGTCTCAGAGCAATAACAGAGAGCTGATGTGAAATAGTTGCATCAGTATACCAGTTCACTCTTAATGTTTGGATACAGATTGATGTTTTGATGCAGTGACTCCAATATTTATAATTACAATTTACAATCCCATTTCAGAAAAAGCTGAAACAGGAGTATATTTATCGCCGTGTTGCATCACCTTATCACCTTTTTGTGTTTTTTTTTTGCCAGATGTTGTTGTATGGATGATGTGGTATGGAATGCAGGCAGGCCAGTTTGGCACTTTACTAAGGAGCCATGCAGTTAGAATACATGCTAAATGTTGTTTGGCATTGTCTTACTGAAAAAAGCAAGGCCTTATCCGAAAAAAGAAAAAAAAAAGCTTTTCCAGTTTTCCAGTTTGCCTCATTCCACCTTAAATGAGCTCAAACACTGATTGGGCAGTAGCATTTCTAGAGCTTGTCAATCTGTGTGGTCTTGTCTTTGCATGGTAGAGTTTCAAATGGCAATTTTGGATCAAGCGACTCTGGCAGTGCTTTTCCAGATGTGTTCCTGAGCCCATTCAGTGTTCAGTGTTTCCTGCATGTTTTCACTGCAGTGCCACCAAAGGTCACAGCTGTTCAGTTTTGGGTTTTGCTCTTGCCCTTGTCCCTTGCATACAGTGATCTTGCAAGATTCTCTGAATCTTTCAATGCTACGATGTGCCACAGATAATGAAATCCCCAAGATCTTTGCAGTTCTATGTTGAGAAATGTTTCTTTTTTTTTAACGTGGAACTTTTCTTTCCCACACATTCTTTCAAGGAATGTTGAACCCCTGCCCATCTTTACTTGTGGAAAACTCAGCCTCTATGGGGTGCTCTTCTTATATCCAGTCATGTTATTGGTTTATTTTGTTGTTAAATGTTTTACTGGCATCACATCTTTCAGGAAAAAAAAAACCTCAATTTCAACATTTTGCCTTTGTACCTTTTTAAATAAATTTTAGGTTTTAAGTGAATTTGAAATTATTGCTCTCTGTTTTTATTATATAGAGCGTCCCAGATTTTGGGGGCACAGTTGTAATATAATACAAGTGTTAACACTAGAACTGACAAGACCCCCACAGGAATCACTGTAAAATGCTGCACTCAAAACTCAGGCATGCCTGGTTGCCTAGCATCAAGTATTGTTTGGACACACAACATGAGCCAGAGTTAGCTAGATGTGATTGACAGATAAATATGTAGGGGACTGTAGTTAGACAAAAGATGAATAATTACTGTAGGGCTAACGGGTAGCGGTTGGGATGTTGAACTAGGGTATGACTGAACGTGTGGAGAACCAGGCGGGTTGCTGGCTGTGCAGAGCAGCAGGGGAACTGTAGCTGAACAGAGCAGAGAGTCCAGAGTGTGGAGTACTAATCTGAGCAAATGAAGAGAGAAATCCAGAGCAGAGCAGCAGAATCAGGTGGGTTTCAGGCCTGAGGAGCTGCAGACTGAGCAGAGTGGACGGTGGATGGGAGAGAGGCTGCGGGTCAGGTGAAGAGGAGGCAGAAGTGGATGAGATGATAAACTTTCTTAATCAAATGTGTTTCTTATTTTGCTGTAGACAACTGTGTGGTCAGTTTTAAAATGTAGACAATGACAGGTTCAAACTGTTTCTCAGTGAATGCTTTTTTTTTTTTTTTTTTTTATATACTTTTTTTTTTTTTTTTTTATTAATCTC